>JACTOM010000924.1:4252639-4291583 GCA_015832385.1 Elymnias hypermnestra | reverse complement strand
ATCCACCCCCGTGCCTCGGAGAGCACGTTAAGCCGTCGGTCCTGCGCCCGATCTCTCTCCGGTTGTGTCGGATTACCGTCACATCGGACTATGAGAGTGAAGGAATAGAGAGTGCACTTGTGTACTATGCCTGCCAATCCGCAGTGGAGCAGCGTGGTGGGTCTATGCTCTAAAAACCCTCTCTCCTATGAGTGAGGAGGCCTGTGCCCAGCAGTGGGACGTTAATAGGCTGCTACTTACCTTTTTTTTGTAATAATATGTATCTAACCTCAAATTACGATAAAAAGAGTTTATAACTTTCATAGATAACCTATTAAATGCCTAGAAAAACTGTATTTTTATTTATAAATGAGCACTTGTTTTGTAAGATATTTTCTGTGAAGTTAAATTTGTTAACATTTTATCAATATTATAAGACGAAGTCCAAAAAAAAATGTCTAAAAATTTTAGACTTGGTTCTGATAAAAAATTACTGGGATATATCAACAAAAATAAAACGTCTACGATGAATTATTGTAAAACTAATAAATAACTCTAGAATTCTCTTTCTAATTTAATATTTTGTGTCTGAAAACATAGAATTTCATATATATCACGTTAAAGTTATTTATGTTATGAAAACATAACCAAACCATTATCTTTTTTATTATCAATGTAAAGTTTATAAAGTGCTTTAATTATTTTTTTTTAATAAAACATTTAGTGACTAACAACATAGCATGTTTTAAGTCGTATTAAAAAAAAAATAATCACGAATTATTACGAAGTCAAATTAATGTTTTCAAACATAACTCAACCACTATTTTTAATTATTATAAAGTAATTTAGAATTCCTCTTCTAGTATAACATCTTGTGTCTAAAAACATAGCATTTCTTTAATTAGTGTGTAAAGAAAGATATATCACGTTAAATGACTTATGTTTAACTTAAAAAAAGTTATTTATGTTTTCAAACATAACCAAACCATTATTTTTTTTTATTAATGTAAAGTTTATAAAATTCTTTAATTATTTTTTTTAATAAAACATTTAGTGACTAACAACATAGCATGTATTAAGTCGTATTAAAAAAAATAATAATCACGAATTATTACGAAGTCAAATTAATGTTTTCAAAGATCTTTGAAAACACTATTTTTAATTATTATAAAGTAATTTAGACTTCCTCTTCTAATATAACATAACTTGGGTCTGAAAACATAGCATTTTTATAATCGGTGTGTAAGAAATGGTAATTATCACGAATAATTACGAAGTTAAATAAATATGGTCAAACATATCTAAATCATTATTATTCATTATTAATAAAAAGTTTATAAAGTACTTTAGAATTCTTTTTCTAATATAACATTTTGTTTCTAAAAACAAAGCATTTTTATAAGTAGTGTGTAAAATGCTAATCATCACGGATAATTACGAAGTTTAATTAACATTTTCAAACATAACTAAACCACTAAAATCAATTATTATAAAATAATTTAGAATTCCTCATCTAATATAATATTTTGTGTCTGAAAACATAGCATTTCAACTATGTAAAAAATGTAATAATCGCGAAGTATTACAAAGTAAAAGAACGTATTCTAATAGCACTTATATAATTAGTGTGTAAAAAGGTAATTATCACGAAATATTACTGAGCTAAATAAACTTTTTCAAATGTAAATAAACCACTATCATTTTTATAAGTTTATAAAGTGGTTTAGAATTTGTGTCTAAAAACATAGCAGTATTAACTAGTGTATAAAAATGTAATAATTACGAATGTTTTCAAACATAACTAAATATTATTAAATATAACATTTTTTTATCTAAAAACATAGCATTTTTATAAGTAATGTTTAAAAATGGTAATCACGAATAATTACGAAGTTAAATGAATGTTTTCAAAAATTACCAAACCACTATTAATAATTGTTATAAAGTTTGTTATATTCGTCAATATTTCAAAGTAAAATTTGTAATTATTAAATACCTTAATTCACTTTAAACACTGTATCACATTAAGTATCAGAGAACCGCACTTTCAAACTGCTCGAGCGGTACTGGCGGTATCTTTCAACAGAAGGGGGGATAGGGTGACCATGACAAGGAAACATTCTAAGCCAGTAGGAGGCTTGACTGGCCGAAATGAATGCTTGTTTAACCTTTTACAAAACAACGGTGCGTGTGCTTTTACCTGCGACTTCTTTTGCTGTAGGCATACTAATTAAAAGCTCCATGAAAAGCTCTAACCCTGCGACATTTGACTTCTTAAAAATCTTTACTTACTTGTTGATCTATTAATAATATCCTTTTCATTATATACGTTTCGAAAAATCGTAGTTTCAGCGCTGTTTTGAGTAACGCAAGTGACACATTGCTTTCCGATTAAATAATGCGTAATTTGGTGCGCATGCGCGCTTCTTTTATATGTCAAAATATTTGGCAATTTGTTTTGCTGTGTCATTTGTAATTTATTTCTTCTAACGATTCATTGCAACTTATTTTCTTCAATTTCATTTCGCATGCTTATTGCGTTTTTTTCAATTGCAAATAAATAATTTAGTAAAAAATTCGTTTCTTCGTTTCGTTAAACTTTATTATTTACACTTTTATCGAACTTTTGATCGCGGTCTGATGAAAAATTCTGGACACACCACGGGGCGAAAGTATGGCTTTGCCATCTGCGTTTTTATTACCTGAGGTGAACTCGCGGGTGACGATTTTATACTTTCGATCCTGGGTGCGTAATTCACAATCTGGATGAGATCACTACATACATATTGTTAAGGGCGCCCGTTGCATACATTTTATTCTTTTGTTTCTTTCTTTTTTTTGTCGCTGGGAAATGCATTTATGCATCCCGACTGTGAGGTCTGGAGTGTGGGACTCCGTGAGGGGAAGAACTGGCAATACCCGCTAAAACACAGCGGGACCGTCGTCAACCATGAGCGGGGAGCCAGAGGTTCGTTGAGGCCATGGTTGTAACCGGATCACAGATGTTCTATAGGGGGTGGAGTTATGTGAACCTCCGCCTCCTGTTTCCTACTCCCCTTCGTCGGAGCATTCTTTTGTTTCTAGAACCGTCCTTGTTATAATTAATAATTTGGTATTTATAAAATTCACGACCAGGTTTATCTATTTAATGCTATCTAAATTGCGACCTTGACAGTGACAAGAATTGGATACTAAATATAGATAATGACTCATTATGTAGATCAGTGGAATATGTTTGATCGTTTAAAATTGTTATAGGAAAGACGTCTTACAAGTCTTGAACCTTGAGATTACTATTATGGTGTTAGTGTCTACCCAAACGAATTTTGGACATGGTGACCACTTTCAGAGCTAATAACCCAAATGTGTGGGAGATATAAAAACAAATACATAATTCAATCTCTATTTTATGTACCTTTTTGAAGTTCAAGACTAGATTTTTAACTGCAGTATTCTTCTGTTCAAATAAGAGCTATTCTAGAAGATAAGAAGTGGTTTCATGTTCTAATTCTAATTATATTCATTTAATTCTTTTCTCGTTTATTGTAATTCTTCTTTTTAGGGGAAACTTTATTGCTTTGTGTTTTAATAACTTTTTCGTATCTTAATTTCTGTTATGAGATTCAGGAAGTATTTAGTATATTATTTACTTATAAAACAATATACAAAACAGTAATGTAGGCTTCTATAATAATTCTATAGTCATATGCAAATGATGTCAGTGGATAAGTTTATATGTTTATGTATCATCTACCACAGATTATTCACATATTGATATTAAAGAAATGAAACTTTTATAAACTATTATAGAATTTGAACTAATGTAGAAGTGAGACTTCTTTGATATAAGTTAGGACTTATTAAACATTTGAAAACGTACCCCATTGTTTTGGTGTAATTTTAATTTATTAACATAGTTTTTATGTATTTATGTTAACTAACAAAAAATATAACCATATGTGGTAAAAATGAATGGAAAAAGAAATTTAGCTAAAGATGCCTGTCACGATAAGTTTTTTTTGAAGTGAAACTTCTTTAGGCGCAGGAGGGTAAAATTTTTATGGGCGAAAAGCCTGATTAGCGTCACGGAGATGTGCAGCGTTTTTTGTGCTAATTGTTTTAAATATTGGGCAGTTATAATATTCATTTGAGATTTCAATAAATTACTTTTAATGACAATTAAAGTCAAAGAAATCTAAATTGTATAAATATAAACAAGAGTTAAAAATTTGTCAGAAACATGGCAGAAGTTTCTCTTCTGACATGTACTATGTACGCACTTTTTTTTTTATGAAATAAGAAATGTTTTATTACATCTGCACGGTTACAACAGTTTAATTCGGATTTTATTATAAAAATATTTCATAAATCCCAAGACCCAGCTTCAGATAAATGTTTATAGACTGTCCTTAAATACCACAGCTTCAGGGACACACTACATGATTGCGTGCATCGCACAATGCAATGGCGAAGGCAAGAAACCTGCATTAGCATAAATAAGATTGGGTTGCTTACTTGTCTCTTTTCGAATTACCTTATGAAATGTATCCGCCGTTGGTCTCAGAAAAACCGAAAGAAAACTGATAAAAAACAAATACGATTGCTCAGTTGGAGCTATTGTACTGGATAAACTTGATTTTTTATTCAAACCGAGGTTTTTTTAAATAGCTCGTGCAACGGTGCGATTATTGCCTATGCAGTTGACGAAATTTGAAGCCTAGCTGGGAATTTTCTTTAAAGAAAACCTATCTAGAAAGAACGATAGAAAACAGATAAAAATCTCATATAATGCACAGCTGAGGACAAGCAATAACATATAAGTCTTTTACTTAAAATGAGTTTTTTTTTATGCAATTATGAAAGAATGGTAAGGTTCCCACTACTGGGCACAGGCACTCGTATAAAAGAGGTATTTTAGAGCATAAACCCACCACGCTGCTCCACTGGGGCAGGAATAGTACACAAGTCAGTTAACATAATGACAGTTCACTGCGTATATATATTAGAAAACTTGTTGTATGTACATAAAAACATTGACTCTTTTAATAAAAAGAGTGAATGTACATCATATAACTTACGAAACCAAAACAAACTTGTTATAAATTCTAGTAGGCTGCATAAGATTAACAACTCATTTAAGGGTAACTGTATACGTTTCTATAATAAACTCCCACAAGACGTTCTAAAGATGTCAATTAATAAATTCAAAGTCTTTGTTAAAAGAAAGTTGATAGAAAAATCGTATTATAAGTTGCAAGATTACCTAGACGATAGAAACGCCTGGGAGTGAACGAATTGCTCTAATTTTAATTAAAATATAGTAAACTAATATATTATTGTAATGATGATGGAAAAAAAAATACCCGACCGAGTTTGTTGTGGGTTCTTCTCGGATCAGGGCGCGAAGGAACCCTCGTGACTTTAGATTTTAAGCCGTTCTTGAGAACCATCATCAGACGTATATTAGAATCAGAGTGTGGAAAAAAATATATATATTTTGACAATTCTAAAGTGCTGTAATATGCCTACTTGAATAAAGATATTATTGATTTGATATGATTTTGATTCAAGTGCATTCTCTATTTCTTCTCTCTCATAGTCCGATGTAACGTGATTCAGACAAGACCGTAGAGAGACTATTCAAGTATTTTCTTTATTAATTGTGTTTATTATAAAAAAATCATCAGGCATAAGATAATAACCAAAAGAAATAACTTTAAATATAATGTATTGTTGGAGTTGGAGAGTGTGTTTGCTTGAATACACTTATCTCAGAAACTATTAATTCGATTCGTATAATTCTTTCAGTGCTAGATAGCCCATTTATCGTGGAAGGCTATATGCTATATACTATTCGTTTAATTCAATAGGAGCAGTGCAACAATGAAGAATGTTTCAAATTAGAGTGTTTTTTCCCAAAAAATATATATTACACAATTGTTCCTCTGTAAATGTTTAAAAAAAAAATCTTCAACACTATCTTTTAAGGAAGCCTCACTTTAACCGGTTTTATTGTAACCCAATTTGTCTTAAAAGAATGGTGCAGGCCTCGAGGCAGTGCCTCCTTACCCGGGCATCTTCCTCAGACATCAATTTGTTGCCTGGTATTCTGTTTTGCTCGCAACCATACGGGCTGGTTCCATTCAGGTCAAGTCCGTGTATCGCCACTGATATTGCGTCGTCTTCCCCGTCATCATCGCCAGCATTAGTGGTGTTTGCTGCTCTTGGGTGCTGGCTGGCAATGCCGTAGAGGTGTATGTGTGGGGGAACATACTCCTCGCCAAGTTTCGGACGAATACCACCACGGTGGATATCCTGGTTTCACGATGGATGACGTCACTTCTGACGTACCTCGGGGCTCCTACTATCAGACGCAGGCACTTCTTTATTGTAACCCAATTTGTATAACAAAGAATGCAAATGTAGGAAACTAAATTTGATGCCTAGATCGGAATTGTTAAGACATACAAATAAACAGAAAGAAATTGATAATAACCTGTACTTTTGAACGGTAAGAGAGGTAATTACTATATTTATGAGTATTGCCTACGATGTGTAATAGATTTGATTACCAGCTGGGATTGATTATTGTAGAAAAAAAGAACAAAAAGGTTTTGTTCATTCTCTGGCTAACAATTTTAAAATATCTTTATTCAAGTAGGCCTGTTACAGCACTTTTGAATCGTCAAATATATTTTTTTCTATATATTATTTAAATGAATGACTGATGATAACATTAAAGAACGACTTACAATTTCAAGTTACGAGGGTTCCTTTGCGCCCTGTTTTGAGATGACCCCACAGCATACACAGTCAGGTGTACCTTTTTTATATCAAGATATGTATAGAGCAATGCATTCAATCCCACGCAAATTATAGAATTTCTCAATTAGTTTTCTGGTAATAAAAGATTTAAATTTATTAATTGAAGTCTCTAAAACGTCTTGTGGGAGTTTATTATAGAAACGTATACAGTTACCCTTGAATGACTTGTCAATCTTATGTATTAAGTTATATGAGGTGCATTCACTTTTTTTCCTAAAAGAGTCAATATTTTTATGGACGTACAACAGGTTTTCTAATATATATACGCCGTGAACTGTCAATATTTTCACTATAATATGAATATAATATCGGTAAAAATCAATAGAAAACTGGCAAAAAAACCTGAGCACAAGCAATCTTCCTATTAAACATCCTTCCACTTGCTACGATTTAAAGTACTCTTGACCTGGCCCTTATTTAAAATGTCCTGTTTTCCCCTTCCAACTTTCGCATTCACTCTTGACTCATAAATCCTTTTGGTCAGTCTCCTTTCGTTCATTCTCTTTACATGCCCAAACCATCTAAGCATACCTTTCTCAATTTTAGTCACTACGTCTTCTTTTATACCACAACGTTCTCTTATCACACTATTTCTTACTCTGTCACTCAGTTTTAATCCACTCATACTTCTCATCAGGTATTTTTTACAACTTATAAGAAAATCGTCGGTTTATCTGTCGAAGATGCAGCGTGCGTATAATTCGATTGTATAACAATGTACATTGCGTGGCTTTTCGTTATAAAGACAGTACCTTTCAACCTATCGGACATTGTTTATCGATGCTTGACCCCTTAACACACTAACGAAGACTGTCGTGTTCAAAATCGTTTCCTGCCCGAATTGATTTTACTTTTTTAACGACTTCCTATTTGTATAGTTCCTTAATAAAACGGAATCGATTATATAAGTTCCTTTCCAGTACACGCGATGTATTGACAGTTGATATACAATTTAATAAACGACCATTTTTTTTATACAATTTGTTAAATGTACGTGTTTTTTTTTCCTCGAAATATAAGATTTTGAGTAAGGCAAGGTAAGTAACAGCCCATTAAGGTCCCACGGCTGGGCACAAGCCTCCTCACGCATATAAAAGAGGATTTTTAGGGCATAGACCCACCACGCTGCTCCACTGCGGATTGGCAGGCAGACTACACAATCCACTGATGTCCCTCATCGGAGCGGATCTCTCACTGCCAAGTGTAGTGGGCGCCATGCTTGACAGTGAGATAGGATGAAATGCAGTTCCCTCCTTCTGCGAAGCCGTCATTTCTCTGAAGGAGGCAATGGAGCGAGTACGAGAAGCTGCTGCGGATGCTGCTCCCCTTAGGAGGAGGAGGCTAGATGGCAGGAGGCGTCTTTACGAACGCCTCTTGTCTCCTCCTTGAACATCGTCAGTCGGTTCACCCGGGAGTGTCAGAGTGAATGCGCAAGGGGGTCTCTGACACTCCACATTCTGGGTGAGGAGGGTGTCGCTGGGTTTTAGTGGGTATACTGGCCTTGCCGGTGAGTCCCACACTCCCTGCCTAGTGGCAGGGGTGCGTAAANGGGTGCGTAAATGCATTTCCCAGCGAGGAAAAAAAAGGCAGACTACACAAGTACACTCTCAATTCCTTCACTCTCAAAGTCCGATGTGACGGGAATTCGACACTTGCGGAGAGAGACCAGCTGGATAACACCACCAACTTCCCATCTTCGAGCCAAATATTGAGAAAATCTTAAAAGAAAACTCAATATTGATTTTTGAATTGGCCCGACCCGAGACTCGAACCCAGGACCTCGAGTCTGTAGTCGAACATGCTAACCACTAGACCAATGAGGCAGATTTTGAATACTTCTTCAATATCATGATCACTCGTACATTGGAAATTTGTGTACACAATAGAAACATATAATATTACAAAAAGGAAATAGAAATAATGACTAAATTAATTATAATCACAGAGTCAAAACTTATGTGTTTAATTGTACCTAAAATATCGACAATCTACATATCACTGAAACAAATACGAGGTATGTATGACCCTGGATAATCCTGGTGGGCGACCTTCGTTGGGAGCTCCGGGGAGCAATGTAGAGAAGACGCGAGGATTAGAAAAGATCCGACAAATTACGACCAGGTCCGTAGGATCAGAGTCCTACTCGAAAGGGCTCTGATCATAAAACAGTGGGATCATAAAACAGAGTTGTCTATTGGTTAGCATGTTCGGCCACAGACTTGAGGTTCTAGGTTCGAGTCCCTAGTCAGGCCAATAGCAGCATAGTGGGCCTACACTCTAGTAACCCCTTTCTCATATAAGTGAGAAGGCCTGTGCCCAGCAGTGGAACGTTAATGGGCTGCTACTCACTTTACTTTAGTGGGTGAGAGGAATCGCCTATATATCATAAGTGTGATGCGCTCGTAGACACGGTTCATCATACTGTGGCAGAAAACCCAGCATGGGGATCTTAGCTGCCTTTCCTGGTGGAGATCTTGCTGGCAACTATAGTGAGCATTTTCTTGCTACAGGAGCTAACTTGGGAGTTGGCATCTGAAGCCCCTGAAGCGCCTCCTCCAACAGCCACGAACCTATATTTGGCTTCATCCGCGACACTATATTGCGCTATGGGGTGATGTCCCGTTCAGGATAATGAGGGACCATTGGTTTTTAGTAGATATTCTGCCTTGACAGTAAGTCCCACGCATCATACATACATGGCATCACGATTCATTCCCATAGAGGTAAGCAGAGAACACGTTCCACTTGCATATCTCCTTCGCTTCTTTCATTCTCATTAAACCTTTCATACGAGTTCGTCAGTTTAGAGTACTCTTGATCTGGAACGTATCTAGCTAGCAACCATCCTATGAGGAAAGACGTACGGGCAAGCAAAGAGATTCGTGTTCCGGTACGATGCTGTTTGGACACCATAAGAGGTCAATTGACTCTTGCCAGATTAGCGCGCTTTCCTCTTAGAATCTCTTAGAATTTTTAATCGATATGCATTATGACATACATACATACACAGCATCACATCCTTCCACTTGACACGATCCTCGCATATCTTCTTCGCTTCTTCCATTCTCATTAAACCTTTTAAACAAGTTCGTCGGTTTAGAGTACTCTTGACCTGGCCCTTATTTAAAATGTCCTGGATTGGGTCCAGGAACGTTCGCCTTGATCTTCCCCTTCCAACTTTCCCATTCACTCTTAACCCATAAATCCTTTTTGACAGTCTCCTTTTATTCGTTACCACTACGTGCCCAAACCATCTAAGCAATAAAGCGATATAGAAGACTAAATATAATCTACCAGTACGGTGTGCCCAACAGTGAGACTTTAATAGACTGCTATGTACCTAAAACTTCTTCTTCACCATACTGAGTAAAACTAGAAGTTGGATATCGTAATATCTAGAACATTTCTAAAGCCGGTTCTATATGATCTTGTGACATATTGATATAATCGACTCGATGCATTAATTAATATTAAATTAGCTCACAATTCTTTTGATATTAGACTAATAATAGAGGTCGAAATTCGGTCGTAATTAAAACTTGAAGGTTAAACCATAACACACGTATAATATGTGTTATTCATGTTTTTTTTATTGCTGATAGATTAGCGCTTGACTGTGATCTCACCTGATGGTGAGTGATGATACAGTCTAAGATGGAAGCGCGCTAATAAGAGGCGATATAGCCTTTAAGGTTTCTACACAGCATCCTACATGAACACAAATCTCTTTGTTTGGCGGTAACGTTTTTTCTGGTAGGGTGGTAACTAGCCACGGCCGAAGCCTCCCACCGGTCCAGACTCAGACAAATTAGAAAATACAATTTCCTAAACAGCGAGGCGCAAACGATAAAACAATAAACTTAATGTGATATTACACTCTAAGAGGTGCTTCAGGTTGGAGATAGACTTCGATATAAGGGAATCACACCTGAGTGGGTTGTGGGTTCTTCTCAAAATCATGTACAAAAGTAGAACATCCAAATCCCGAAAAATAAATATCTATTTGCTTATTTCAACATCTTTTTTTTTGATGAAATATGTGACATTATGGTTTTTTTTAATTATTTAATGAGATTTTCGTGTAGTCACTATTTTTCTGCACAAATATAAATGATAATTGTATTTAGACAAAGATGTATAAAAATGTACACATACAATTAAGTTGGCGTGACAACGTGACAGTGCTGCGTGCACCAGAGCGGACCACTTTCTACCGATGCACAGACGGACACATTTAATATATAATTATGTAAGACTTTTCTCAACATTTACTTAATCGATACACACGGCGTGTATCTACAGCTTTTAAAACGTTTATTTACTTATATATATTACCGTTTCACTAAGATTGTGTCAAAATGGATACTTATTGTTATCTCATATCAACAACCTGCATTCAGTTATTTTATTCAATTTATTTATTTAGTTCAAATTTCTTTAAAAGTGATATTTATCAATTTTACTTGAATACGTTTGATTTTGGACAAATTTAACTCGTCAAAACTTAGATGCAATTAGTAAAAACTAATGTATATTCCAAATTTTAATTCGTCCAAACTCTGGTAAATTCGAAATTAAAATTCGTCCAAATTTATGTAAATTCGAGTTTAAAATTTTTCCAAATTCAAGTAAGTTTGAAATTTAAATTCCTCCAAATTCAGATACATTTCAAATTAGAATTTTTTTCAATTTTAAATAAATCAAAACTCAGGTAAATTCGAAATTAAAATTCGTCTAAATTTAGATACATTTCAAATTAGAATTTTTTTCAATTTTAAATTCGTACAAATTTAGATACATTCAAAAATTTATATTCGTCCAAACTCAGACATTCAAATTTGAAATACGTGAAAACTCAGATATATTCGAAAATAAAATTCATCCGAATTAAGATACATGCGAAATTAACATGTATTCATAATGCAAATGTCTCAAAGGGCTAGACTGGCTGTGCATGCTGGAGTGTTGGTGCCAACACTTATGTATGGTAGTGAAAGTTGGGTATGGCAGAAGAATCACAAAAGTAAAATAAATGCGGTAGAGATGAGAGCGTTGAGAAGCATGAGTGGATTAAAACTGAGTGACAGAGTA
The DNA here is from genome assembly GCA_015832385.1 of Elymnias hypermnestra. NCBI lineage: Eukaryota > Metazoa > Arthropoda > Insecta > Lepidoptera > Nymphalidae > Elymnias > Elymnias hypermnestra. The sequence continues at coordinate 4,279,688 of JACTOM010000924.1, read as the reverse complement.
AGAAATAGTGTGATAAGAGAACGTTGTGGTATAAAAGAAGACGTAGTGACTAAAATTGAGAAAGGTATGCTTAGATGGTTTGGGCATGTAGAGAGAATGAATGAAAGGAGACTGACAAAAAGGATTTATGAGTCAAGAGTGAATGCGAAAGTTGGAAGGGGAAGACCAAGGCGAACGTTCCTGGACCAAATCCAGGACATTTTAAATAACGGCCAGGTCAAGAGTACTCTAAACCGACGAACTTGTTTAAAAGGTTTAATGAGAATGGAAGAAGCGAAGGAGATATGCGAGGATCGTGTCAAGTGGAAGGATGTTGTCTCTGCCTACCCCGAAGGGAATGAGGCGTGATGCTGTGTATGTATGTATGTCATAATGCATATCGATTAAAAATTCTAAGAGATTCTAAGAGGAAAGCGCGCTAATCTGGCAAGAGTCAATTGACCTCTTATGGTGTCCAAACAGCATCGTACCGGAACACGAATCTCTTTGCTTGCCCGTACGTCTTTCCTCATAGGATGGTTGCTAGCTACTGCCGAAGCCTCCCATCAATCCAATCCAACTGTGGTGCGAGGCCGTCCAAGCCTAATGTAGAAAAGCAAAAGCCTCCAAAGAATTTTTATAATAACAAAACAGGAAATAAAGTACGTTACGAGTACTCACGCTCTATTAACACCAGCCTATCGGTGACGTGATCTTAAATATTTCACCGATCCAGATAATTCATAGAAGCTGTTAACAAAATATCTTATTAATAGTACAATACATAATTTATACACCAAACTTTTGCTAGATAAATCTGTTCCTACCTTTTAGGTAACTATTGTTAAATGTAGTAAATAGCATCACATGTAAATAAAAACTTTAACAAAAAAAGAACCGCCTTCAAAACAGACTTACAAATATATTAATATACTCTAAAAAGTAAGAAATAGTTGCGTATTCTTTAATAGTGTTCTTCGTATTGTTATATTTGGAGTCGGTGTCAGCCGAGGCACTTACATATAGGTGAGAGCTGCCAAGTGGACACGCGGGAACATCTACATTGGCTGACACCGACTCCAAATATAAGAATACGAAGAACACTATTAAAGAATACGCAACTATTTCTTACTTTTTAGAGCATATTAATATATTTGTAAGTTTGTTTTGGATGCGGTTCTTTTATTGTTAAAATTTTAAATTATTTTTTGATTTTTAGTGAATCTGAAGTAAACGTGTTGCAATGCAGCAACAAACGTAAGCTCATTGCTATTTGATTACAGACTCTTATATTTTCTGTCTTAAACCGCACCCTTATTGTAAACCGTTGAGGAGATCCATTGATCTTCATATTTAACTACGACCAGCACTTGACCATACCGAAGTTACGGTAGGCGACTCAAATATCTGGATAGCTTATAGAAGATTCTGCCGAGTATCGTTCATTTCCTCCTAAGAATTGAAGATTTCCGTCATTTTGTCATGGATTTCATCATCAGAAGCTAACCAACCTATCACAAAACAACCCTTTCCAATAAGAAAAGAATCATCAAAATCGGTTGGCGTAATCTTGAGTTATTCCTCCATTTGTCGCGCACATGCTTAATACAAATTTAAGACTTATCCGGTTTTCTTATGGATGCCATCATCAGAACTGGATTTAAAAAAAATGGGGCCCTACGAAAAGCATCACCTTTCATTTAAAAAAAACATAAGGATCGGTCCACCCAGTTGAAAGATATGAGGTGACAAACATAAAAAAAAATGCAGACGAATTGATAACCTCCTCCTTTTATTGAAGTCGGTTAATAAATTAGGATCTAGTGTTTCTCTATGACAAAAAAAGTACACATGTGAGAAGTCAAACTTCTTTGGCAAATTAATTTTTAATTCTTCTTTATATTTATACAAATGTAAAAGTTCCGAGACTTAGAGGGCGTGAAATAGGAAGATATTTTATGAATTTAACTGTCATTAAAATATTTAATAATTTATTCAAATTTCAATTGAGGAATTGTAAATTAAATTGCCACGTGTTCTTGTCAATATTAGAAATTATAAAATGTCAACAGCCACTTGACTTTTTATGTAGTTTCGTTGTATATTGAAAATTTGAAGAAGAGCTGTAAACGCGTTGAAGTCTTTTTATACTATTCTCTTTAAATATTACCACGATATGGCTGTGATAATATTTTACGTGTCCATATTTTCAAGTATTTAATTATCAAATAGTTTGCAACATTACAAAATGAATAAAATATAATTAATTACATAATAAAACAAGTGCGTTGTCCGTCTGTGCGTTATAATTGTTAATTATATCAGTGATAAAATGTGCAAATGACTTTCATATGCTAATTTTCAATTTGCTGCTATAACACACGCGACATTGTTGACAGAATGCATTAATTTTTGTAAGAAGTTGCTGGAAATCGTATTATTTTTATTGCGTATAGGTTAATGAGACTGCCTCATTGGTCTAGTGGTTAGCATGTTAGACTACAGATATGAGATCCTGGGTTCGAGTCCCGGGTCGGGCCACTTCCAAATTGATACACAGTTTTCTATTAATATTTGCCTGAAGTTGGGAAAAATTTGGCGGTGTGATCTACCCCCGTGCCTTGGAGAGCTCGTTAAGCCATCGGCCCTGCGCCTGACTAGGAGAGTGAAGGAAGAGGGAATGCACTTGTGCACTATGCCTTTTTTTTCACGCTGGGAAATGTCTTAACGCACCCCGTTCAGACAAAATCTGAACGGGAGTGTGGGACTCGCTGGCAGTAAGCCAGAATACACCACTAAAACCCAGCGATACCCGCCCCATCCTTTAGTGGAGCACCAGAGGATCGGTTGACGCAATCTACCCTGGTACTCCGGGATACTACTCCTGCTGGAAATTTAGGAAGGGGGTAGGAGCAGCGCAAATCTACGCCTCCTACCTCCCAACCTCCTGCGCCGGAGAAGAGGAGCGTCTATAGAATCCTCCCTCTGCCTCTCATGTGCCTCCTTCAGCGAAATAACAGATTCGCAGAAGGAGGCCACTGCCTTCCACTCCCTTTCGCTAGTGAGCATTGCGCCAACTAGACCCTCCAACGAAAGGTCTCCTCCGACTTGTGCACTATGCCTACCAATCCACAGTGGAGTAACGTGGTGGTCTATGCTTTAAAAACACTCTCTCATATTATATATCTCATATCATAGGACTAACATGTTTCATATTTCGCATTCTAAAACAAGATATTCAGAGAATATATTCATAAGAAGGAGCTGTAAACAGTACAACATGTTATTCTCTGAATTTGAACCCATTTCATCTCTCTCTCGCAAAATTCAAACTAAATATCAATGATAGTCTACTTCATAAAGATTAATATTGTGAAGTAGATTACATGGTAGGTGAAATAGTATGTTTTGCTTTGTCTGCACTCGCTTTTCTCTTTCTCATGTAATTATAAGAAATTTGTATTATAGGAAACTGTTTTGGTTGTAAGGTAAAATAAAATAAAAAAATATAAGCGATGAGGTTTATGCCCAGCAGTGGGACGTTAATGGGCTGCTAGCCTTAAACTTATAGGTTAATATTGGACTGTACTGTCACTTAAATGCTATCAGTTTGTTTTCACAGCCATGACAGTCGCTAAAGTTTTACACACAGGTTTTGAAGTCATATGTATCTATCTTAACAAGTTTTTTTATTGCTGACAGGTTTGTGCTTGACTGTTGTTACACCTGATGCTAAGTAATGATACAGACAAACGGTTTCTACACATCATCGCACAGGAATACAATTCTATTTGCTTATAGGGGGGTATCACGCCAAAACTTACATTTAAGGGTAACTGTATACGTTTCTATAATAAACTCCCACAAGACGTTCTAAAGATGTCAATTAATAAATTCAAAGTCTTTGTTAAAAGAAAGTTGATCGAAAAATCGTATTATAAGTTGCAAGAGTACTTAGACGATAGAAACGCGTGGGAGTGAACGAACTGCTCTAATTTGAATTGAAGTATATTAAACTAACATGATATTGTAATGATGATGATAACAAAAAAAAAAAAAATACCCGACTGAGTTTGTTGTGGGCTCTTCTCGGATCGGGGCGCGAAGGAACCCTCGTAACTTTAGATTTTAAGTCGTTCTGGAGTATCATCATCAGACGTACATTAGAATTAGAGTGTGGAAAGGTAAAGAAAAAAAATTTGACGATTCAAAAGTGCTGTAATATGCCTACTTGAATAAAGATATTTTGATTTGATTTGATTTGATTTGATTTGAAAACTGAAGCCTTTAAGCCCTGACTTACATAAATTAGATAATACAATCTCTTAAAATTTGCACAATCGGGAATCGAACCATTAAATCATCACATTAAGAGCAACAAAGTAAACAATTTGAAAGTATAAATTTGATGAATGGTTTCTAAAACAAAGGCTGTCAGATTATTAGATCGTTTTCAAGATATGATTGTGATGTACAGACAGACAATGGCAGGAGATTATAATTTTTGAAGATTTATTCTTTAATTGTTAACCTCGTGAAATGGTTTTATATGTAAGAGATTAATAGATGAAGAAGTTAATTTAATCGTATCGAATTCATTATAAACAGCTAACGTCCGGTATGCTTCGCAATGAATAATTTGTAACAATACTCTTGGGTGAGTTGACCTCTGTTCCTTCTGTAAGGCAGCTATCTATCTCTGCTGTTTGTTACGTGGACTGTGATGAATAAACAAACGTGGCAGACGATGGCCTCCTTCTGTAAGATAGTCATGACTTAGGAGTCAGAGAGAGGAGAGTAAAATGGCTTTGGGGCAGTAGATATGGGAACTACTGTCCTGAATAGAGAAGTTCCATAAAGTGATAGCTGGTATGCAGAATACTTCAGACCTTCAAAGAGGAGAAAGGTTTTAGATTAAGTAGGAGTCGTTTGAGATGGATTTCTCGTGACCACATCTACTTTTAGCTGGTAAGGGTCCGTCATAGGTCGCAACGTATTGTGGACACAAACGAGCTATCATGTCACTTGATGGTAAATGATTACAAACGCCTATGGACTCCTGCAGCACTAGAGGAACTCCTATTGAGTTGCCGTCCCAGAAGGTGGGGATTTAATGGCCTCATAAACAATCGTATGCTGTAGTCTTTTTTTTTTGTCGCTGGGAAATGCACTTACGCACTCAAAACCTACCGGGACCGTCATCAACCATGAAGGGGGAGCCAGAGGTTCGTTGAGGAATCCTCCCTGCCCCCCCCCCCCTGGTTGCAGCTCACAGATATTCTACAGGGGGAGGAGTTGTACGAATCTCCGCCTTCTGTTTCCTGCACTCCTTCGTCAGGGCTTGATTATTTCGGCGGCATTCACTCTCTCCCTTTTCCGTGCCTCCTTAAGCGAGATGATAGTCTCGCAAAGGAGGCAACCACTCTCCAGGCCTGCTCGCTGGTAAGTATTGCTCCTATTATACTTATCAGTGAGAGGTCTGTGCCAATCAGCGACGTGAAAATGAGTCGCTGAGGTCCCCAGGCGGGGCATTCTGCCACAGTGTGGTGGGCTGTGTCTGACGAGGCACCACACTCGTGACATCTTGCCAACGGTTCACATCCAACAGTTTGACACAGGTATTTCTCGAAGCAACCATGACTGGTTAGCACCTGTACCAACCTGTAGGAGAGCGATCCGTGCTCTCTATCCAGCCATTTGTCAAGGTGAGCGCAGATCGACCCTATTTTGGCCCCGCCCGCTACAGGGGACCCGAGATCCTCCTTCCATCTTTGATTCCCCTCTGGTTCTCGCGGCTGCTCTGCACTGGTAAGCAGCCGTGAGAACTTCTGCTCAGAGCTACCATGGGGATCACCTGCCAGGAAAGTCGCTGCCGTCCATGACATTGTACGGTACCCCCGTATAGCTCTATAATACTAATGCTGTAGTCTTGAGGCACCATTGCTGATGGAAGTTGGTTACACATTTTGCATGTTATAGCTGGGGATATTAAGTTTTCAATATGCAAATAAGGCAGTTTCACTTGTCAGTAAAATTGTCTTCTGTAAGTTTTTTTCTATATACCTACGTTTTTGAGATTGAACTATATAGTCAATTGAATTATACAATATAACAGCATTGATATCGACTTGAAATTTGTCATGTAAGCGATGCTTAGATCACCACTGATCAGTAGGCAATAGCTATATTAGATTTGAAACGTATTTAGCATTCGGTAGGTGCCTTGGTTGCTTTACTTTTGCGTAACAGTGAAAGTCAAACGTTTCGGGCCGAGTTCAACGTTAATTTACAATTAAATAAAGGTACTTTGAAATTTTTGCGGCAAAAAGCCTATTTGGAGCGAGAATTTAAGGCTGTTTCAGTTAATGTGGGGCTCAAGGATTAAAAAATGTAGGTCCGAGCCTAAATTATCATTTGTGAGTTTATTTGTTGCGTCATCATACCGTTGAATCGATTATGATGAACTTAGGTAATTTTAGAAGGTTATAAGGTACTTTTAGTCAAAGGGATAATAGGGTTGTAAAGGTGATCGATAATAATATAAAAAAACGTATTAGTGAAGCTATGAAAGGAATCTGGAAACTTATATTTTCGACACCATCGCTTAGCTCTATTGTGCTAGTTCGTTTCTATTAGTAAAGTAAGTAAATGTAAGTAGTAGCTCATTAACGTCCCACTGCTGGGCACAGGTCTGCTCACTCCGAGGAGCGAGGGTTTTTAGAGCATAGACCCACCACTGCGGATTGGTAGGCATAGTACACAAGTGTACTCTCTATTCCTTCACTCTCATATAGTCCGACGTGACGGCAATCCGACAAGACCGGAGAGAGATCAGGCGCAGGACCGACGGCTTAACGTGCTCTCCGAGGCACGGGGATGGATCACACCGCCAAATTTTTTCCAACTTTGGGCAAATATTGAGAAAATCTTAATAGAAAACTCAATATCGATTTTGAATTGGCCCGACCCGGGACTCGAACCCAGGACCTCATCACTAGACCAATGAGGCAGTTATTATTAGTAGGCAAGTAGTAGGCCAGTAGGCTATTAGTTAAACGCATTTTCTATTATATTTGGACTTCGATTCGTGGGAGGCTTTTAAGTTACCATCAAAGACTTTACCTCTGCTTCATTGGTCTAGTGATTAGCATGTTCGACTACAGACATGAGGTCCTGGGTTCGAGTCCCGGGTCGAGTCAATTCAAAAATCAATATTGAGTTTTCTATTAAGATTTTCTCAATATTTGCCCGAAGTTGGGAAGTTGGCGGTGTGATCCAGCCCCGTGCCTCGGAGAGCACGTTAAGCCGTCGGTCCTGCGCCTGATCTCTCTCCGGTCGTGTCGGATTACCGTCACATCGGACTATGAGAGTGAAGGAATAGAGAGTGCACTTGTGTACTATGCCTGCCAATCCGCAGTGGAGCAGCGTGGTGGGTCTATGCTCTAAAAACCCTCTCTCATATGAGCGAGGAGGCCTGTGCCCAGCAGTGGGACATTAATGGGCTGCTACTTACTTTACTTACTTAAAGACTTTACGCCAAGCAAATAAATCCATCTGGTAGAAACTATATCATCACTTACTACCAGGTGAAATGACAGTCAAGCGCTAAGCTAACGGAAATTGTTAAACCGTGTGGTGTGGTTTGAAGAACAGTGCGCTGAAGGGGGGGGGGGGGCAAGGTAGCGTCGACATTCACAAACCACACAGATGATAGATATATGAGGCTTAGACTAGTGGGAGGCTTGGAAAGTAGCTAGTTACTACCAGCTAAGACTTAAGACGCCAAGAAAAACAAGCGATAAAAACTGAGATAAATCACTTCTTGTCAGCTTAACTTGCTTCCATTTTAGACTGTATCATCACTTACCATCAGGTGAGATGACAGTCAAGAAGCGAGGTAGTAGCATTCACGAAACATATAGGTGATAGATATATGAAGCTTGATGAGATGAGGTATAAGACTAGTGGGAGACTGTGTACTTGGAATCTGTTGGAAATTGTTGATAAGTGTGATGTGGTGAAGTCCAGGAGGGTGGGTGGCGAGGTAATGGCATTCACGAGGCAGATAGGTGATAAATATATGGGGCAAAGAGTAGTAGTAGACTTCGTCGTGAATCTATCGGAAATTGTTGATAAGATGGGAAGTGTGGTGTCGAGAAGTAGGGGGGGGGGGGGGCGAGGTTACAGCATTGACGAAGCAAATAGGGGATAGATATGTGAGGATGAGACTAGTGAAAGGCTTCGTACGTGGCACCTATCCGAAATTGTTGATCTGTATGGCGTGGTTTAAACGGTAGCATGGTGAAGTGGGGTGGGGGGGGGGGGCAAGGTAATGGCATTCAAGAAACAGACAGGTGATAGATTTATGATCAAGATTAAACCATACTTTTTTATCACTACCAATACGACATTGTTTGGTAATTTAAATATACGTGCTAGTGGCTGAGGTAATCAGCCATGACCTTTTTTGTTTAAATCTAGACAAAAAATTGAAAGTTAGCTGGGTGTTGGATATTATTTTATCCCTGGTGGCTTCGTCATATATCAGTTCATTTTAACTGATACTTTGTTTGTATATGAAGATGACATAGTTTTCAGCGGCATGGAAATATAACCTTACCACAATATGATCGCTGCCAACCAGGACGAAACGTCCCACCCGATGTCTGCTAAGATATTCATTTTAATAAAATGTTTTTTTGATAACATTTTGATTAATTTAGGCAAACTGTTTTATAAATAGATAGATAGATAGATAGATGGATGGATGGATGGATGGATGGATGGATGGATGGATGGATGGATGGATGGATGGATTACTCTTTATTGTACACCAAAAAATTACAACATCACTTATGCTTATGTTACACAATTGGGGGGGGGGGGGGGTTACAATAGGTGGCCTTATCGCTCAGTAGCGATTTCTTCCAGGCAACCTTTGGGTGAGAAGATAATATAAGTGTAATTACGGTAGGTGGTATAGAACAGAGGAAGATCGTTCCACAGCTGAACTGCTACCACCGAATAAAAGTTAGCAAAGAATTTCGTATTATGAGCAGTTATCATTAATGTGAGGTGATGAGAAACATAGCCGCACTGCCCTTTGAGGATGGAATTTGTAATGTAAAACTTGGTCAAAAAATAAATTAACACTCCCACAAACCCTTTTGCGGGTGGAACTTCGCAAAATCCGTTCTTAGCTGACCTCTACTCAGCAAAGGAATATTCCTACCAGATTCCAAGTCTCTACGCCTTATGGGTGCAGGTATATCGTGATGAGACAATAGATACCTGGATATCTCTTATATATCTGGTGTTATCTTTGTAGTTTTGTTTAACGTGAGACTATAGAGAAACCGTTTCTTAGTGAGTGTCTACGTCGCGGAAGGTACACGTATGTCTTACTCTAGCAGTATGTAAATTTTTCACTTCTGTAAACGAATTCCGTGGAAAAATGTCGATGGGAATATCTATTTTGGACTTCCAACCGTTTGGTTTAGATTAGGAGATCTCTAGCTTTCTCCCGGATTTATTTCCATATCCATTATTCTACAATTTAGGACGGAGATGACCTCAAAAAATCAGCGATCATTAAAATCGATCCAGCCGTTTTTTATTTATAAATAGTGTAAGACAACTTTGTTTTATTTACATATATATAGCTACAATCGGCTGCCTTAAACAAATATGTTATTTCATTGATTAGTCAAATATATTTATTTATTTATTTGTTTATTTAATTTACAAAATCCACAACCCTCTTAAAACTAACATATAATCTAATTAAATTAACTTAAGGCCAATTACGGATTTTACATTTATTTATTGGACTAATAAGCGCAAGAGAGAGATTGCGCGTGGGTGTGAGTCTGTCTATGAATGTGTGTGTGTGTGTGTGGGTGTGTGTGCGCGCGCGCGCGTGTGTGTGTGTGTGTGTGTGTCTGGAGTCAAATACAAGCTACCTTCTCAATAATTCTAATTCATTAATTTTATTTATTCTTTTTTTAAATTCTAGTTTGTTGCCATGGAAGATATCGACGTCAGAGTAAGTTTCGTTATAATTTCTTTGAATGCGGCAAATTATGGAATTATTTGCATAATTTGTTTGACAATGTGAAGTAAAAAAGAGGGGTGTTTGGCGCGTTCTAAGTTTAGGTGTGTGAAACCGGAGAATGTTAGATGTTAATTCGATGCTGTCATATTGACCATGGCAGCATCCATACAGAAACAGCATGTCTAAAAGTGATCTCCTTCTTTCAAGAGACAATAGATTATGAACGACACAAAGTTGGGAATAATTTGAATACATATCTACTTTATGATGTGAGCGGAAATTAAGATGTTTAAAAAATTTTGATTGCGATTTTTCTATACTTTGTTTCTGATATTTAACAGCAGGGTTCCAAATACAGCTACAATATTCCATATACAACGTATATAGACACTGTGAGCTATCCTGTATGTCTTAAAAGTAATTCTGGAGAATGTGTCACCTGACAAGTCTTAACAGAGCAGCTTGGTGGGTCTAAGCTCTAAATAAAATTGAGTGCGTACAAAGTACACATGAAGTGAAACTTCTTTGGTAAACTAATTTTTATGCCTTTAATATGCAAATGTAAATTTTGTTATACTAACAGATCCGAGAGACTTCGTTCTGTCATAAGGATTTGAAATTTGGCAGATTTCGGTTTTAAGAATGATTTTCGATGTGAAATTATAGCATATATCATTTTGTGACTATTCAATTGATTTTGAACTTTATGCAGCGGCAATAAAGTGCAAATTGACTCTTTGACGTTAGGAACACACCTACATTGCTCAGACAACAGTGAGTAAATTAAGTTGCAGCCCATTAAAGTCTCACTGCTGGATACAGGTCTCCTCACTCATGGAGAGAGGGTTTTTAGAGCATAGACCCACCACGCTGCTCCAGTGCGGAGTGGCAGGCATGGTACACAAGTGCACTCTCTATTCCTTCACTCTCATAGTTCGATGTGAACGGGAATCCGACACGACCGAAGAGAGATCAGGCGCAGGACCGACGGCTTAACGTGCTCTCCGAGGCAACTATTGAGAAAATCTTAATAGAAAACTCAATATTGATTTTTGAATTGGCCCGACCCAGGACTCGAACCCAGGACCTCATGTCTGTAGTCGAACATACTAACCACTAGACCAATGAGGCAGTTCAACAGTGAGTACTTGTAATTTATTATGAACTTTATTGAATAGCAATAAAGGTCAAATTTACTCTACATTTTAGTTATGAAAACCATCCTTGGACTTCAACGAACATTTAAAAAAAAGAATTAGCAAAGTTGATCCAGGCGTTGTTGAGTTATGCGCTGATCAACACATTTTTATAGATTTTATGAAAAATAGTATATTAAATGATTAAACTAACCTTTAAACGAATTAGCATATAAACGCTGCACATCTTCGTGACAGTAATCATATGTTTCTTCCTATAAGTGAAGAGGTCTGTGACCAGTAATGGGTAGTTAATAGACTGTTATTTACCCGCAATGTATATTATATATTGTTGATAACAAAATATATATTTAATATGATCAGGAAAAGGAGCGATGGTCCGCCTCAGATAGCCACCGAACCATACAGTGTTGCAAGCTGTATTTGTCAATCGACCGGCTCCGATTGCAACACTTTGTAAATGATAACTTGCTCTAATAAAGTCGGTTAGATTTATTGAACGATTGCTTTTACCATCGACAACTTCAGCATTAATTTTGGATAAAAATAGCTACTAAAGCTATCTACAATGCTAAAATATTAATACCACATTCTTAGAAGTATAACTCAAAAACTTCTAAATGGATTTTCATGTGGTTTTTACTAATAAATAGACAGATATATGAGAAAGATTATGTGTATAATTCATAAAGATTTTGTGTAAATTGGTTGAAATATAACAATAATTGTCGGGAGTGTTGGAAAAAAGCTACCTGGGAGATCTACAATGCTAAAATGTTAATACCATATTCTTGGGAGTATAACTCAAAAACTTCTAAATGGATTCTAATTCGGTTTTTACTAATAAGTAGACAGATTTATCAGAAAAATTATGTGTATAATTCATAAAGGTTTTGTGTAAATTGGTTGAGATATAACAATAATTGTTGGGGGTGTTGGAAAAAGCTACCTGGGAGATCTACAATGCTAAAATGTTAATACCATATTCTTAGGAGTATAATTCAAAAACTACTAAATGGATTTTCATGCGGTTTTTACTAATAAATAGACAGATATATGAGAAAGATTATGTGTATAATTCATAAAGGTTTTGTGTAAATTGGTTCAAATATAACGATAATTGTTGGGGGTGTTGGAAAAAAGCTACCTGGGAGATCTACAATGCTAAAATGTTAATACCATATTCTTGGGAGTATAACTCAAAAACTACTAAATGGATTTTCATGCGGTTTTTACTAATAAATAGACATGTTTATGAGAAATACTATATGTATAATTTGTAAATGTATTGTGTAAATTGGTAAAAATATAACGATAATCGTTGGAAGTGTCGGAAGAAAAGCTACTTGAGAGCTTTCAATATAAACGCTGCCTTATTCTTTAGAGATATAACAAAATATTAAATGGTGGTATACTTCCTTTTTTATAAATCTACAAAAAAGTCTAATAAGCTATTTATGCATCTCTTATGGATAACTCAATATATCAATTCTAACGTACAATGGGCTATATATGCCCAATCCCTAAGAGATATAAACGAAAAATCCATTATGTGTCATTATTCTTTTACAAAACACCAAATATCTTTCTTTAAAGAATAACTCAATATATCCTTTTTACCTTCTAATAAAGCTATACAAAGAATAGGGTTATAATTTAGATAGATTAGTTACACTTTACATAATTTAAATGTATATCTTTGAAGTTATCACATTTCGTTTGTTATAATTCGTAGCTATTTATTGATATAGTATTTCGAAGTCTACGAAGATAAAGACGTGGTAAAAGCTAGTATAAAGCTATCTGTACACGACAATCGAGCAAATACAACCTGATAAGTTTAAATATTAAGTTAACCCAATAACCAATATCGCAATACGACCTTGAGACTGACCGGTTACATAGCCGTTTCCAAATGCATTACGCAAGTTAATTACGTAAATTTATCTTATGCTAATTGGCTCCTGCGACTTTGTCTGATTAGAATTGACACTCACTGAGATACTTCTTTGATCCTACAATCATAATATGAAGCGAGCTTTATGATACCGTTAATAAAGTAAGTAAAAGTAAGTAGCAGCCCATTAACCACCCACAGCTGGGCACAGGCCTCCTCACTCCGAAGAGCGAGGGTTTTTAGAGCAGTGCGGATTGGCAGGCATAGTACACAAGTGCACTCTCTATTTCTTCACTCTCATAGTCCGATGTGACGGCAATCCGACACGACCGGAGAGAGATCAGGGGCAGGACCAACGGCTTACAGGTCCAACTTCGGGCAAATATTGAGAAAATCTTAATAGAAAACTCAATATCGATTTCGAATTGGCCCGACCTGGGACTCGAACCCAGGACCTCATGTCTGTACTCGAACATACTAACCACTAGACCAATGAGGCATACCGTTAATATAAAATGTAATAAGACGCAGTATCTCTAAAACAAGACGATAATATAACCAAAAACACTCTAATGTCACTGTTTTTTGAGCCAGGTTTAATATATTTTTCAATCCTTTGCTACTCAAGAGTCCTTGAAATATCAAACTTTTCAAGGAGTTTGTTGTGGCAAATTATCATAAATGTGCAAAGCCTTTAAAATATCGACCTCTAATTTAATGGTATTGGGGTGGAAAGGTCTTAAGTAAGGTTTTATTACAATTTAATGTGCATGAGTGTGGTGAGGCTGTGCGGCTGCCTTCCTCATTTGTACCAGAATATTGCTCATCTCTTCACGCTTCCTCTTGGCGCGAATGTGTGTGTGCCCAAACGACGCTTCAGGAACTTGAGAGCACGCTTATCTTTTGAAACCTTAAGCAATTCCATAGCTCTTTTTTCATAGGGTGCATGGCCAACAACCTCACGGACAAGATCACGCACAAACTTTGGTTTGTAAACCCTTTAGTCTGGCTAACCTGATCTTGATCGCTTTGTCTGTAATGCCTTTTTTGCCAGCAGATATCTTTGTTGTTTTGTGGCCTTTTCGTAAGCCCACTGCGATCTCAAACCGGGGTGCCATATTTTCGGTATAACAATTCTAACCAAAAAAAGATCTGTTCTTTGTCATCCTAAATACATTCCAATATAACCAACAATGTGATAGGAAAGTCCTTTACTAAACACTTTAAATTATCGCAAACATGTTTTTTAATAACATTAGGGTGGCAAGGTCTTTTTTAAGACCTAAATTCTTCAAATCAACAACTTCAAGGTCTTTGACATGAATATCCTTTAGACAAGACTTTATATAATTTGAATTATTGCAAACATGTAAAGTCCTTAAAATATCAACTACAATTTTAATTGCAATGGTATGGCAAGGTCAGTCCTTTGTTGTTCTTCATTTAATAAAAGCAATAATTTCAAGAGTTTTGTGGTCAGTCCTTTGAAAAGTCTTTGGTTTCTCGCAAACAGGTGAAGTCCTTAAAATACCAATCACAATTTGGTCGGCATTGGTGTGGCAGTCCTTCGCCACCCTAAATTCTTTAAAATATTATCAACAAATTCAAGGGATTTGGATAGCAAGGTCAGTCCTTTAGCAAGTCTTTGTATTATAAACATGTAAAATCCCTAAAATATTAACAGTACCGTATCGTATCGTTTAGGGTGGCAACGTCAATCCTTTCTTACCCTGTATTCTTCGTAATATAATCACCAATATCAAAGAGTTTTAGGACGACAAAGCACTTCTTTATTAACCCAAAGACATTGAAATATCAGTCCTTCAAACGTCAAAAAGCACCTAAAGTCCTTAAAATATCAACAACAATTTGACTTAAGGGTGGCGTGGTCAATCCTTTTTTTTTATTGCTGACAGATTAGAGCTTGACTGTGATCTCACCTGATGGTAAGTGATGATACAGTTTAAGTTGGAAGCGCGCTAATCTGTTAAGAGGCGATAAACCCCTTACGGTTTCTACACAGCATCGTACCGGAACACAAATCTCTTTGTTTGGCGGTACGTTTTTGCTGGTAGGGTGGTAACTAGCCACGGCCGAAGCCTCCCACCAGTCCAGACTCAGACAAATTAGAAAATACAATTTCCTAAATTCGTCTTACCGGGGATCGAACCCGGGACCTCCGCTAGCAAAGCGAATACTCGCACCACTGCGCCAGCGAGGCCGTCAAACCTGAAAGGCCTTTATTACCCCAAAGTCCTCAAAATATCAACAATCATATTTAAAATCGATAAAACATTTTAGGACAACAGGAAAATAAAAACAATCACGTACATTAGTTTCCACGTTTGTTTCTTTAAAAAAAATCTTACGTATCATTTGCAAATGTTGAAACGTTGTGTGACGAATCTTTTCCTTATTTTAATGAAGAATATATAAGTTTAAAGCAATTTCCACTTTTCACAACCCATTTTTTTACAAACTATATATAGCGTTAAGTTATTTACTTAGAAGTAAACATTGTACCCGGCGGCCTTACTTCGAGTGAAAGTATGAAATAAAACACCAATATATCTTGACCTATGAAACCGTAGTGTTCACTTTCGATTGGGGTTCTCAATAATTGGACGCTGTGACTTAATATTACCATTGTAAGGTGGACCGTTGTCACCTTATTTATAATCCTAGCGAGAGGTCTTATTATAATTGTCATTAAATAAACAGATATGAATAATTGATTGATTTTTGTACATTCTTAGGTATTATACAATCGTTTTAATTGCAAAATGGTGGATTTTTTTCATTTATTTATGATCATAAATAGATTTCAAGTTGTTTGTTTTAATACCAAAGATATTATACAATACAATTTCATTAAATAGGACGTACACATCACGCCTCATTCCCATAGGGTTAGGCAGAGACCACATCCTTCCATTTGACACGATCCTTGCATATCTCCTTCTTCTTTCATTCTCATTAAACCTTTCATACAAGTCTCTTTCGTTCATTCTCTCTACATGCCCAAACCATCTAAGCATACCTTTCCCAATTTTAGTCACTACGTCTTCTTTTATACCACAACGTTCTCTTATCACACTTTAGTGTGATAAGTGTGATTAAATAGGAGATGAATTATAAAAAAGGATAAACGAAATTATAATATATAATACATTTTTTGTAATTTGTTCCTAATAATCTATACAATAATTCTCTAAAACATTCCATTAATCTCCGAAATATGTATCTGATCTCTTTGACATTGTCACAAGTATTTTGGCTTAAATTAACTCTTTTATCTATTATTTTGATTACGTGAATTGACTGTAATCTCACTTGATGATAAATGATGATACTATCTAATATAATTAGTAATAATACAGTAAAAACTTCGCGAAAGGAATTTATAGTTCTGGAGATCTCATGATGGATTAGGGAGTGATCCTTTATCGCTTATACATCCCAATTTCATGGAATGAGTTTGGAAACCCGTTCTTATTGAACGTCTACGTCACAAAAAGGAAACATATGTGCCATTTCAAGACTATCAGCTGAATAGTTTTAGAATTAGCTCTGTAGCTGTTCTTCAGTTAAAAATGGTGTAACAAAAACTATTTTGTTTTATATATATATTGTAGATTAAACAATATTGCTTCACAACAAACCTCTCACGGCTAAATGAAAGTTTTAATTATTAAAATTTAATGAAATTTTAATGACATGTCGCAATCGGATTTAGCAATTTACTAATTTCGCGTTGCGATTGCAAAAAAAAAAACCATTAGTCGGGTAATTGACGAGCTTCAAGACCAGAAGCGAAATATTTGGATTATTTTTAGCTGTTTTATTGCTTGACTGTGATTTCACCTGATAATAAGTGATGATACATTCTAAAAGGGAGACAAGATAACCTGATAAGAGATATTTTACCTCTTATGGTTTCTCTGCAGCATCATGCTACTTTTTCTTGGTGTCTTTGCCTGCCACTAGTCTAAATTCATGCAAATTAGATTCCAAAATTAATAGAACATCAGATATCTACCAGTAGTCCCGTTAAAATCAAGTAGTTTTGGACTATAGCAATAAGGAGTTCATTTATTGTTCCCGTTGGAATTTCTGGATAAAATTTCTTTATGTTATACTCTGATAATACAGCTTTCTATCACGGAATGATTTGTTAGAATTGCTTCAGTAGTTTTTACACTAACATCGAACAAATAAACAATTGTTTTCTCTTAATAACTTCAGTATAGTGTTGAACTAAATGCTTATATATAGTTCTTGAATGTAAATTCTAACAATTCTCCAATTAATATTCAAAAAGCCGTATTAGATTCGATGAATTGTTATTTTTTTGACCTTGACAACGTCTTTTTATTATTATACATAAATAATTCAATTCCTATCCATTAAAACAGTATTTATTTAATATATTACAGTTAAATAAGTTGTGACCTTATAGAAGTATTGAAAAAATTGAATAATTACTGCATTTTTATAAGAAATATTAAATGTTTTGCTAACGCATAATATTTTGTTTATTCTTTTTCATTTTATCTAGCAAATAAAGGTTTATTTATTTAACTTAAACGATAACGAAGTCCCGTTAACCGTAATGGAATAATCGAGAACAGGCACATTAAAATTATTGTTGTAAGAAATAAAAATACATTCCAAACAAGTGACCTGAATCCTACAAACAGGTTTTCAACTGCACCGACAAAATAAAAGTTACGAAAACGTTACGTCAGTTCACATAACGCTTAAACATCTGTCAACTAAACAGAAATAGAATGATAAGCGAAAACACAAGAAAAAACATAAATTACATTACATAACTCCAAATAAAACCTCATTAAATAGATTTTATGGTAATATTTCGATGTTACTCAATTAGAAATATATAATTAGCATTCCGTGTTATAATTGTGCGAAATTGTCAACATACCGTTTAGAGTAATGCCTTTGCATGCAGGGCGGGAATTAAAAAAACAACTGTCAAATACAAAACAACTGTCAGCACGGTACACGTAGCGGCACAGATTATGTCACTTGTTAAATACTAAAGAGTTTTTATTGTTGATATAGTTATATTATTTATAAAAAAATGAGTAACAGACGTGCATCGGCGCACGAAGGCTGGCACGGACTGGTTTCGACGGCCATTGCTTGGTTTGCGGCGAGAGAAGTAATGCCTTGCTCATAATGATGCCATTACTTTTGCATACGTTAATTTATTTAATTATAATCTTTATTTCGTAAAGCGTAAAATGAGAGCTTAAAGCTATAAAGTGACATAGAGGAGACTGGCAAAAGAGATTTATGAATTAAGAGTGAATGGGAAAGTTGGAAGGGGAAGACACAAACGTTCCTGGACCAAATCCAGGGCATTTTAAATAAGGGCCAGGTCAAAAGTACTCTAAAGCTTTGCCTACCCCTATGGGAATGAGGCGTGATGTTATGTATTTATGACACATTTGGTTTAAAAAAGAAAGATGTATGTATGACGGCGCAGTGGTGCGAGTATTCGCTTTGCTTGCGGAGGTCCCGGGTTCGATCCCCGGTAGGAAGAAATGAGGAAATTGTATTTTCTAATTTGTCTGAGTCTGGACTGGTGGCTAGTTACCACCCTACCAGCAAAAATGTACCGCCAAACAAAGAGATTTGTGTTCCGGTACGATGCTGTGTAAAAACCGTAAGGGGTATATCAACTATTAACAGACTAGCGCTTCTATCTTCGACTGTATCATCATTTACCATCAGGTGAGATCACAGTTAAGCGCTAATCTGTCAGCAATAAAAAAAAATGTATCACACGAAGTAATCGCCGTTTGTTCGCCTTGCACGATCACACTTTTAGTAACGCTTTTGACACGCATTCACCAGCTGACTTCACAAGCTGTGTTTTAGCTTCAAGACAATGATAAGCTTTAATATATAACGTGGCATTGTATTGAAACAGGTATTGCCCGATTTCCCTAAAACATCACATAGTTAAGGAACCCCTTATTTTCAGAAACAGTCTTCTTAATTGCTCCTAAATATACTAAAGGGATCTCTTAGCTATTGAAAAAAAATTATTGTTCTTTGCTTGGGTTTTATAATGCTGCGTCCATGGTAGGGCCCTTCAAATAAGCATGCATATGCTCGTGACAGAAGAACCAGCTCCACCATATCATTTACATTTTAAGAGAGTAGTCAAAGAAAAAGTAAACATGCAAATCTTAACTTGAACAACAATAGTTTAATTATTTTAAGATGGTACGTGTACTCGTATGTGGAATGGTGCGTGTCTGAGTATTTTTTTTAATTCGTAACAGGCCTGCGCTTGGCTGCAATCAAACCTGATGTTAAGTATTGATGCAGCCTAGGGTGGACTGCGCTTGCCAAGGAGATGCCCATTCACTCTGCATTTGAAGGTACCCGGATTGTAGGAGTCAGGAAACACGGAAGCTGGTAAAGCATTCCACTCCTTTGCGGTTCAGAAACGATTGGGAATAACGCTTGGTACGGAGTCGTGGGATGTCCACTATGTACCGATGCCAATCGTTTCTGTGCCTTGATGTTCTCAAGTAAAAAGGCGACGGAGGAACAAGATCATACAGTTCCTGCGTGTGTGAGTTTGTGTGACTGAGTACGTGTGTATGAGTGTGTGTGTGTGTGACTTAGTGCGAGGGTATTTGTGAGTGTGTTTACTCGTATATGTGCGTGAGAATTCTCCTATTTGCCTTTGTTTAATACTTATTTAATTAATTTCTATGCTTATTGTTGTAATAATATTTTTTTTTAATATTCAGTCAATGTTTTTTTCAATGCAGAGTGTGTCATGGGACATATATCAAGTATTTTATTGATTTTATTGTATATAAATGTGGACCGTGTCAAATGTTGTTTGTCAGCAAAAAAAGTTTTGTTTGCATTAATTTCGGCTGGCTTATATTTTCTTTTACTTACACTATAATATAAAATTGATTTATGTATTTTTAGAACTACATAGCATCACGCCTCATTCCCATAGGGGTAGGCAGAGACAACATCCTTCCACATGCCACGATCCTTGCATATCTCCTTCGCTTCTTTCATTGTCATTAAACCTTTCATACAAGTTCGTCGGTTGAGAGTACTCTTGACCTGGCCGTTATTTAAAATGTCCTGGATTTGGTTCAGGAACGTTCGCCTTGGTCTTCCCCTTCCAACTTCCAACTCTTAACTCATAAATCCTTTATGTCAGTCTCCTTTCTCTCTGCATGCCCAAACCATCTAAGCATACTTTTCTCAATTTTAGTCACTACATCTTCTTTTATACCACAACGTTCTCTTATCACACTATTTCTTACTCTGTCACTCAGTTTTAGTCCACTCATGCTTCTCAACGCTCTCATCTCTACCGCATTTGTTTTACTTTTGTGATTCTTCTGCCACACCCAACTTTCACTACCACACTCCTGCATTTACAGCGTTTCAGAACTGTCCTTTGTATATACAATAGCTATATAAGTAACAAACACTTTATAGTGCCTCCTATATCATTCTCTCCCACCTTAAATCTTATCAATTTATGTATCTCTGTTCACTGTCTGCTTTTAACTTCTTAAACTTAAAATAACTTCATAGAATATGAATAATATAATAGAATTGTTTGACATAATTATTTTCATTTGATGATACAAATTAATACTGTCTGTATAACTTTCCAATTACCACGTTATACGTAATCATTTCATTAGATGATAAAACGTGATTGCTTGTCTGTATACTTTATTGCACATCAATAAATAACAATTTAACATATTAACTTACTAATAAATAAATGAACAAAAGGCGGTCTTATCGCTAAACAGCGATTTCTTCCAGACAACCGTTGGGTTTAAAAAGCAGTGAAAAACATGAAAACATAAGAATATATATAGCTTATAAAGTAATAAACTTACATATATTTAAACTATATCTAAATTATACATAAAATAATACATAAATCGTCTAAACTTTAGTCTTTAAAAGAAAATGTTCATTTGGCATCTTTTGAAATGCCAGCAATGATTTTGCTTCTTGGATTTTGCCTGGTAGTGCATTCCACAATTTTTCCGACTGCACAGTAAAGGAATGCTCATAGAAGGCGGTTTTATGGATCGGGATTTTTAATCTTAGATTCTCCGATGAGCGTAAAATCTTCGAATGCCCGCCAAGGAATTCAAATCTTTCCTTTAGATATAGTGGGGTATTAGGACGAAATAGGACACAGTACAGAAGAGAAAGTATATGCATATTCCGGCGATGTCGTATAGGGAGCCACTTGAGCTTTTGACGGAAAGAAGATATATGGTCATATTTAAGTCAAATATGAACCGGATAGCGAGATTAATTATGTCTAAGAGTAAGGCAGCGTTTTTGATGAAAGCTCTCAGACATTTCCAATAAATATCGTTTATTTCAACGGACTTATAGTAAATCTAAACGAATTATATGCGTAATCGTTTCTCATTTATCACTTAATCTACTGGTGAAAACTATATGAAAATCCATTTGGTAGTTTTTAAGTTTATCACCTATAAAGGTGCAGGCGCAATGGAGTACTTTTTCTAACATGAAAGTATACCGGAATGATGCAGACCAATCGATTTAAAAGTTGCCATTTGTGACTTATATTTTGGTTTTCATTTCGAGTTGAGTATTTAAGTATCTATATTAATTTTTCCGTGTAGTTTTTATAGTTATTCTATTGGAGGCCTGATCTCTCTCTCTGAGTGCACTTGCGTACTATGCCTTCCAATTCGCAGTGGAGCAGTATAGATCTATGCTCTAAAGACCCTCTCAACTATGAGCGAGGAGGCCTGTGCCCAGCAGTGGGATGTTAATGGGGTGCTATTTACCTTGTACCTTACCTATGGGGAGCAGAAAGCAATCCAACTAATTTGTGATCATTTAAATTGGTCCAACCATTATTCTCGATTTATAAGTGGTATTACAAACACGACTTTGTTATTTATAAATAGACAACATTATCAAAAAATAACACGCGTACAGTTATACTGATTATTGAAATTAAACTTGAAGGTTAGGTGGTTTTAATATTTAAAAATAACATGTGGCATAACAAGATATTTTAATGATAATTAAATTCCTAACATATCTTCCCCTTTCCCGCCCTCTAAGTTTCGGAAATCTAAAGTATTACATTTGTATATATATGTTGGAGAATAAGAGAAAACTGAGAGGCATAAAGCACAAGGGCGTAGGGTTCTCCGCAGACATCGTTATTAATTGGATCCATTACTTAATTTCTTATTCTGTGATGTTGGTGCAATCAAACACTTTATTAATTAAGTCGAGTTATAATGTTCAACCACTTAATGTTCCCGATATCAATTTACACAAACTCATTAACAATAATAGCTAGGAACGCGACAGTTTCAATAGTCGACCACTCCGGTCGAGTGCCACTCGAGAACTGCCGAGAGACGGGCCGGACTGCCACTTACTGACTCTGCCCCCACGCCGATATACAGATGGCGCCAGTGTTCCACAGACTATTACACACGGACCAGCGATCCATAGACTCTTGCACTCCGACACACATATATTCGTGTGTGTTCACTTCTAACGTGTGTACTTTGTACGCACGCACTCTTTTTTTAATACTTGTGAAAGCGTCCTTATGTAGTGATTGCGGTTACCCGCACACACGAGTCATTGCAACGCATAACAGCTGATTCTATAATGCTTATGACTTACCTTTGAATATGGTACAAAAAACCCATCGTTAGCATTGCGGTAAATCTTTTTTTACATCAAAACACTGCATGAAGCTTATTACATTTGGTTTTATATTAATTTTGGTCAAAACATACTCACTTCCATAGATTCGATCTGATTTTTTAAATAGTGAAACTTTTTATGGCACGATATGGAAAAAAACTTCGTTAAATCCTTCAGGGTAGGCAGAGACAACATCCTTCCACTTGCCACGATCCTTGCATATCTCCTTCGCTTCTTTCATTCTCATTGAACCTTTCATACAAGTTCGTCGGTTCAGAGTACTCTAGACCTGGCCCTTATTTTAAATGTCCATTCCAACTTTTCCATTCACTTTTGACTCATAAATCCTTTTTATCAGTCTCCTTTCATTCATTCTTAATCTTCTTACTCTGTCACTCAGTTTTAATCCACTCATACTTCTCAACACTCTCACCTATACCGCATTTATTTTACTTTTGTGATTCTTGTGCCACACCCAACTTACACTTTTACACGTTCCATCTTTTGTAAATTTAGATCCCAAGTATACAAATTCTTTCACCTCTTCCACTTGTTCCCCATCTATCAAAATATTGCCATTCATCATAGATTCATCTCGTTCAAAAAGCATAACTTTCGTTTTGTTTACATTCACTTTCATTCCTTTCCCTTTCAAAGCTTCATTCATAATATTTAGCATCTCCTGAAGCTCGTTAGCGGATGACGCAAGTATTACTTGATCATCAGCGTAGAGTAAACATTTGATGAGTAATTCATTCATTCTTAACCCATACATACATTCTTTTAAATCTGTCAAACATTTATCCATGAAAAGGTTGAACAGCCATGGTGACGCAACACATCCCTGTCGAACACCTCTTTCGACAGGAAACCACTCCGTGTACGCTCCGTTTATTCTGACACAGGCACTAGAACCCTCATAGAGAGACTTCAATGCTTGGATCAGACAACCGCTCACCCCATACGTAGATAACGTTGACCACAGCTCATTCCTCACCACTCGGCTTTACTTAGATAAAATTACGATAAATTACAGATACATAGTAGCTGTGTGCAGGGACTTCCTCATTGGTTTAGTGGGCAGTTTGCTCGTCTTCAGGCATGGGAAGAATACAAATGATATGTTGAGTTCTTTACTATAAGTTTGTCAGTATTAGCCCTGTGTTGTGTACTTGTCGGTGTGCTCCGTTCCCGGGCTTCCGAGAGCACGTTAAGAGTGAAGGAAGGGCACTCCCGCCCTTGTCAACCATGTCTGTCGACCCACAGAGGAGCAGTTTCGACGGCCTCACGTCCCGGGTTGGAACCACGACATTGTATTTTCTAATTTGTCTGAGTCTGGTCTGGTACAAAAGTAAAATAAATGCGGTAGAGATGAGAGCGTTGAGAAGCATGAGTGGATTAAAACTGAATGACAAAGTGAGAAATAGTGTGATAAGAGAACGTTGTGGTATAAAAGAAGACGTAGTGACTAAAATTGAAAAAGGTATGCTTAGATGGTTTGGGCATGTAGAGAGAATGAATGAAAGGAGACTGACAAAAAGGATTTATGAGTCAAGAGTGAATGCGAAAGTTGGAAGGGGAAGACCAAGGCGAACGTTCCTGGACCAAATCCAGGACATTTTAAATAACGGCCAGGTCAAGAGTACTCTAAACCGACGAACTTGTATGAAAGGTTTAATGAGAATGAAAGAAGCGAAGGAGATATGCAAGGATCGTGGCAAGTGGAAGGATGTTGTCTCTGCCTACCCCGAAGGGAATGAGGCGTGATGCTATGTATGTATGTATGTATGTATGGTCTGGTGAGTGAATTCGGCTGTGCCTAGTTATCACCCTACCAGCAAAGACGTACCACCAAAACTAAGAGATTTGTATTCCGGTACGATGCTGTGTAGAAACCATAAAAGGTTAATTAGCACGCTTCCATCTCAGATTGTGTCATCACTTACCATCAGATGTCATTACAATCAAGCGTCAACTTGTTAGCTATAAAATATAATGTTACAAAACTATATAAACATAAATAAAAAACCAGTGCATTACTATAATTTTAATTTTATTACAAAAATAAAAAAATACATTAAATATTTACAAAAGTTTACTTAACTATAACGAATTTATAAGTGTTTCAAAATATATTTTAACTATTAACAAATACAGTATTGACAAAAGGTTTAATTATAATTTATTAGTGAATCTAAAATTTCGTAATCGTTAAATGTATAGTTATCAACCATATGAATAAAAAAAGAAGTTCCTTCTATCATTTATGGCAACCATTTATTTTTATATATAAATGTTGTGAATAGTTTATGTAAATAAACTGTATATACAGAAGTAAGTAGTAGCCCATTAACGTCCCACTGCTGGGCACAGGCCTCCTCACTCATACGAGAGAGGGTTATTAGAGCATAGACCCACCACACTGCTCTATTGCAGGTTGGCAGGCATAGTACTCAAGTGCACTCTCTATTCCTTCACTCTCATATCCCGATGTGACGGTAATCCGACACGACCGGAGAGAGATCAGGCGCAGGACCGACGGCTTAACGTGCTCTCCGAGGCACGGGGGTGGATCACACCGCCAACTTCTGAGGACCTCACGTCTGTAGTCGAACATGCTAACCACTAGACCAATTAAATAAATTTCAATGCTTTCATTTAAATTTTGTCACAGATTGAAAAGGAAAAATATTAATGTACTAACTATTTTGTCTGACTCTTGTTTGACTGCCTCATTGGTCTAGTGGTTAGCATGTTCGACTACAGACATGAGGTCCTGGGTTCGAGTCCCGGGTCGGGCCAATTCTAAATCGATATTGAGGTTTCTATTAAGATTTTCTCAATATTTGCCCGAAGTTGGGAAAAACTTGGCGGTGTGATCCACCCCCGTGCCTCGGAGAGCACGTTAAGCCGTCGGTCCTGCGCTTGATCTCTCAAATGAAAGAAATAGAGAGTGCACTTGTGTACTATGCCTGCTAATCCGCAGTGGAACAGCGTGGTGGGTCTATGCTCTAAAAACCCTCTCTCATATGAGGGAGGAGGCCTGTGCCCAGCAGTGGGTCGTTAATGGGCTGCTACTTACTTACTTGCTTTACTTACTTAACTATTTTGTCATAGATTAAAAATAGATTATTCAATTTGTTTTATCCTGTTAATATATAGTCTGTTATAACTTTTTAGTACACTTTAAAGTTTTTGCGGAATGCGGAAATGTTTTTTTTAATCAACCACAACAAGCTTTTTATTTATATGTTAAAACCGACATTAATTATAAATAATTGTTTCACACATAAGTTGTACGACGTGTTCCATAGAGTAATATAATTTATGTAACTTAGAAAAGACCATTGTGTGACCACAGACGTTTGGGACGACCTACTTTTTCTATTAATACTTTAAGAGACAAAACTATAATAAAAACACAACTGATACTAGTCAAGGCTTCCGTAAAAGGCTTACAATTATAAATCATTACAAAAATATTTAAATAAAATTATTAGGAAAAAGCTCTTTCAAATATAAAATGGTATATAATATTTATAAATTAATGTATACTGTCTTTCATTACCCTTAAGGCTGACTGGAAGAAATCGCTATAAAACGATTAATATGTTATTCTGTGGTGTAAAATAAAAACATTGTTTTATCGTGAATAAGATAAACTAAAGGACACAAAGAAAATGTATTTACATACATGATGATGAATCTATGATGAATGGCAATATTTTTAATAGATGGGGAAGAAGTGGAAGAGGTGAAAGAATTTGTATACTTGGGATCTAAATTTACAAAAGATGGAACATGTGAAAGTGATATTGAAAGAAGAGTGAATGCAGGGAATAGGGTAAATGGTGCTCTGTACGCCTTTATGAATAGCCTGGATGGAGATGGAGATAAATGCGGTAGAGATGAGAGCGTTTAGATGCATGAGTGGATTAAAACTGAATGACAGAGTAAGAAATAGCGTGATAAGAGAGCGTTGTGGTATAAAAGAAGACGTAGTGACTAAAATTGAGAAAGGTATGCTTAGATGGTTTGGGCATGTAGAGAGAATGAATGAAAGGAGACTGACAAAAAGGATTTATGAGTCAAGAGTGAATGCGAAAGTTGGAAGGGGAAGACCGAGGCGAACGTTCCTGGACCAAATCCAGGACATTTTAAATAACGGCCAGGTCAAGAGTACTCTAAACCGACGAACTTGTATGAAAG
>JACTOM010000924.1:4236634-4250454 GCA_015832385.1 Elymnias hypermnestra | reverse complement strand
ATCGGACTATGAGAGTGAAGGAATAGAGAGTGCACTTGTGTACTATGCCTGCCAATCCGCAGTGGAGCAGCGTGGTGGGTCTATGCTCTAAAAACCCTCGCTCCTCGGAGTGAGGAGGCCTGTGCCCAGCAGTGGGACGTTAATGGGCAGCTATTTACTTACTACTTTACTTACTTTATGTAAGTGTATAAATATAATATAAAAACTAACAGAAAGTTAATTAAGAGATAAAAATTTGAAGGAATACTAGGACAATTAAAAAGAGTGCGTTAAAAGTTCCACTTCTTCGGCGTAAGCAACTTCAGGGTGTCGGTTTTTTGTGACGGTATAACTTCAAAAATGTGGTCTTGAACATAATGAATCGAATATAAAATGTTAGCAAGAGTATAATTGTAGGTTTTATTGACGATTTAATGTTAACTGCCACTATGCCTTGTGGGCACGAGAGGAGGGGACACGAAACAGAGGACAAACATAAAAAACACGTTGTATTTTATGAATTTACATGTCTGTCTACTGTTTTCACTTCAAATAACCTGTAGGTGGATAGAAAATATATTGAAGATTTGTTGATTTCTTCACGCAACGAAGGAACTGAAGCTATAACTTTAGATTCTTAAGTCTGACTGTCTGTAATATTGAAAAAGTAATGACGATATCGCTAGATTTGATGATTCAATTGTCCTGTAAAAGTTTAAGGAACCCAGCGAAAGTAAGTCAAAGTGAGGTGGTGTTTTATATGAAAATGTCTGTTGGGTCTTCACTTTTTACGCACACTTTACTTAGGAAAAACTACGACAATATCAATTAAAAGCAAATAATTGTTAGAAACAATAAGGGAACAGTTAAGTACGCCATTATAATAAGTAATTAATACATTTTCTGAAGATTAAAAGGACCTAGTGTTTCTATAGAGCAATAACATTTTAATGCATGTTGCTAAGATTAAAACTACAGGCGCTTGAATTTTTCTAATAAAGAATATCAATTAAATGCGTCTTTAGAAATTGATTTATCGTTTAATATATATTTATTAGTTTTTATTTGTTTCTGAAATAATAGGAAATTAAATACCTTAAAGAACCAATCGCAAACTCTCGACCTCTGGTTAAATACAGTCCCAGGGGCGCAGATGAAAGAATACATCATGTTACCGCCGATACTGGGCACACACCAATGCCACACCTGGAAAGGAGTATTTCATATGTTAAATTTATGAATGTGAAAGCAATATCTGGATGTGCTCTCTGGCAGCTGTTGGTATGTAATTGCAATAGTAATAGTGATACATCGATTAACGACATACATACATACAAACATAGCATCACGCCTCATTCCCATAGGGGTAGGCAGAGACACCATCCTTCCACTTGCCACGATCCTTGCATATCTCCTTCGCTTCTTTCATTCTCATTAAACCTTTCATACATTTAAAATATCCTGGATTTGGTCCAGGAACGTTCGCCTCGGTCTTCTCCTTCCAACTTTCACATTCACTCTTGACTCCTAAATCGTTATTGTCAGTCCTCTTTTATTCATTCTTTCCACGTGCCCAAACCATCTAAGCATACCTTTCTCAATTTTAGTCACTAGATCTTCTTTTATATCACAACGTTCTCTTATGACACTCTTTCTTACTTTGTCATTCAGTTGGCACCAACACTCCTTCATGCAAAGCCAGTCTGGCCCTTTGCGACACCATCTGGCTATTCATAATGGCGTGCTGAGCACCACTTGCCATATTCCTTGCTTTCACTCTCTTTTCAATATCACTTACACATGGTCCAGCTTTTGTAAACCTAAAATCGTCTTCCAGCTTTCCCATTCGATCTTGACTCATAAATCCTTTTTGTCAGTCTCCTTTCATTCATTGTCTCTACATGCCCAAACCATCTAAGCATACCTTTCTCAATTTTAGTCACTACGTCTTCTTTTATACCATAACGTTCTCTTATCACACTATTTCTTACTCTGTCACTATTTTACTTTTGTAATTCTTCTGCTATACCAAACTTTCACTATCAGTCATAAGTGTTGGCACCAGCACTCCTGCAAGCACAGCCAGTCTATCCCTTTGAGACACCATCTGGCTATTCATAAAGGCGTGCAGAGCACCATTTACCATATTCCCTGCATTCACTTTCCTTTCATTATCACTTTCACATGTTCCATCTTTTGTAAATTTAGCCTATATATAACTGGACTGGTATATATAATATATAACACATTTATTAGCTTTACATGTGTCTGCGTGTCTAATTCTGTAAAGGACATTTTCAACGTGTTTTTCACAAACGCTTAATTTTCTTGAAAACTCGCAAATGTACCTAAAACCCCGCTGAAATGAAATCTGGCACTTTTACCGTCAAGATGCGTGTGAAGATGTTCGCTGAAAATCAGGATTGGGATTATTAAATACTACGTTGGTCTTTTTAACGGAAATAACCATCACCTGCCCCGCTCCGCACAGAAGTATCTGTGTCTGTTGCCCCAAGGGTCGTATGACGCTAAAGTGGCTCTTGCGACTTAAATGTTCATGAAAAACTACCAAATGTTATGATTTTTATGTTTGCTAAAAGTTTAACTATACAATTTTATCTTTTTTTTATTAAATCAAGACTCTGGTGTCGCGTCATGTGTCGCTAAACTTTGAGAACATAATAATCAAAACTTACCTCAAGGGTTTTTATTATTATTCATATCACTTATATAATCAAAAACACAAATAATCACTAATAAACACTCATAGTTTATAAAACACCACAAAAAAACTTAAAGACGCGACCCACGCACCGATAGTGACGGTCACTTTGTAACGGATTTATTTTTTGTTTTTTCTATTGTTTGGTGTTATCCCTACGCACATTTGGTTACGACAATTACCGAGAAATGATACAGATAATACACAGACTTAACATGAAAGTGATGCTTATTCTTTCAATTGCACGATTTGAGGCAGAACTATCGTATCATATCAAGTAGTAGTTGTCAGGGGCAGTCTAAAGTTTACGTAATTTTCTTCCTCTCTCTCTTTATTTCTTTCTGGTATCGAATATTCGTATCTTTACGCCATAAAACTTATCTAGAAAATGGAGTAGTATTTAATTACCTGACAGCTGGTTTCTGGATCAGCGTAGTATCCAGGTATTTTGTCATCGCAGGTAAATGATAACCCTTTAGGTACCTCTTCAAATGCTGGGTAGTCTTGACCGGGTATATAGCCGTCTAAGGACTGGAATAAAATTAAAAAAATTAGGTAAAACTAGGCCTTATTGGTCTAGTGGTTAGCATGTTCGATTACAGACATGAGGTCCTGGGTTCCAGTCCTGGGTTCGAGTCCCGGGTCGGGCCAATTCAAAAATGGATATTGAGTTTTCTATTAAGATTTTCTTAATATTAGCCCGAAGTTGGGAAGTTGGCGGTGTGATCCACCCCCGTGCCTCGGAGAGCACGTTAGGCCGTCGGTCCTGCGACTGATCTCTCTCCGGTTGTGTCGGATTACCGTCACATCGGACTATGAGAGTGAAGGTAGAGAGTACACTTGTGTACTATGCCTGCCAATCCTCAGCAGGAGCAGCGTGGTGGGTCTATGCTCTAAAAACCCTCTCTCATATGAGTGAGGAGGCCTGTGCCCAGCAGTGGTACGTTAATGGGCTGCTACTTACCTTTTAGGCCTTATTTACTGCTATTGTGTGGGGATATGGGAAAATACATATTTAGTGAGGTTCTCGTTGGGAAATGAATCACTTAGCTATATATCCAATTAAGTTAGGAACAGTTTTGAAGGTCTCGGGAGGAGTAATTGAGTTTAATGGTCTAAAACCGATTGGATGGTTTTCAATATATCACCGGACATATATACAAACAATTTTTGAATTATATATGTCGGAGTGCAAGAGTCTATGGATTGCTGGTCCGTGTGTAATAGTCTGTGGAACGCAGGCGCCATCTTTGTATCGGCGTGGGGGCAGAGTCGATAAGTGGCAGTCCGGCTCGTCTCTCGGCAGTTCTCGAGCGGCGGTCGGCCGGAGTGGTCGACTATTGAAACTGTCGCGTTCCTAGCTATTAATGTTAATGAGTTTCTGTAAATTGATATGGGGAACATTAAGTGATTGAACATTATAATCCAAGTTAATTAACAAAGTGTTTAATTGCACAAATTAAATAATAGATCTAATTAATAACGGTCGGTGGAGAACCCTACGCCCCTGTGCTTTATTCTTCTCGATTCTCTGTTATTCTCCGACATATATATCTTTTTAAGCTAGTCTAGCTTTACCTCTTACCCTTAATGTCATAATTTAGTTTTTGTTACTTGTTACAACCGTTTTTATTCACGCAAACACAATTATTATATCCATCTATAATTGAGATGTAATTGTCACCGATTATACTCCTTTTAATGATATAATAGTCTGATTATACTTATTAAAAGTGGTATTACAAGAATTGTTGTTGTATAAAAATAACAAAAACATTATCAGTGATTGTGAAATCCAAGAATATAAGAGAGAACCCAATCACTGACTGACTCACAGCGATATCTTTGAAATAACACAACTATTTTATAGTTATAAGCATGATAATGCGCTGCGCTGCGTGGCGGCCGCCGCCGGAATTATATTTTAATTTGAAGATATCTTTTGATTGGAACATCCGATTTCAATAATTCAAAAAGTAATCATCAGGTATTGAGACAGTCTTGAGTATGAAATTATTTATTTGGATAAAAATTTATAAATGGCATGGATAACACAGTCTGATTTTGATCGGAATTTCTATCAATTTGTTAAATGTAAAAAAGTAGTTATAGTGACGTAACTACAATAGTTAGACATATGGTCTTGTTAAGTTTTTTGTACAACATTTTTAACATTTTTTTGTCCTATCATTGATACTCTTGACAGCGTATGCAATGAAAGACATTTTATGGCAAATTTTTTTACACCTTCGTTTGGTTTTAATAGGAATTTCTAAAGATTTCTATAGTAATCTTGTACTAAATATAGCTTATGTTAGAAAGTGATAATGTAGCTTTCTAATGAAAAAAGAATTATTAAAATCGGTCCAGTACTTTTTGAGTTTATTCGTTACATACAAAAATACAAATCTTTCCTCTTTATTGGTGATTAGATTTAAATTTAATATAATGTCTACACTAGGCAGCGTTTTTGATGAAATTTTGTGTACAAGAAATAGAAACAACCTTATAATTCCCCATTTTAGGATAAAGAAGGAATGTTGAAGATTATTTAAACAACAGAAGCATTGTAACCTAAAAAACTATATTTAAAGGAGTAACCGCATAGTTTCTTGCCAGTTCCTTCTCAAAGGAATCAATTTTCCGAAACGTTGTTAGATTTGTTACCAACGGACAGACTGCTGAAGATTCAGAAGTGCTTTTTAACCTACTTGAATTAACAATTGCCATAATATTTCAATGAATTTACATGAAATGTATTTATACCTTCCTCACTATCTATTGGTGATAACCTTATGCAAATTAGTTCAGTAAAACAAACAGATCAATTTTTATAAAATCCCATTTATATACCTTGTTTTTGCCTTTAATTTATTCAGATATCTTAATTATAACATCTCAACTGATGGTAAGTGGACGAAATACTTACAGCTGTCGATGCGTCGATCAGATACAGAAGGAGAGCTATCAAACTGGCAGATCGCAGATGAAGCCCGCATATCCTTGTTTCTGGCATCGTAGAGTTTCTTCAAAATCTGTTGGATACAAAATCGATGCTCAGAAAATAGAATTTAAGGAAGGAATTTGTTAACAAGTGTGTAATGAAAGACGTAACTCTATAGTTTAAAATCAACATTTGGTTACATCGCTGACAGAGATGGTTCAAGGGCAAGTCCAGTCAAACCTAGAGGCTTCGCCTAGATCCCACCCTACCAGCAGATCAATTTACGATGCTGTGTAAAAAGGTAAATTACCTCTCACCAGGTTAGAGTGCTTCCACTTTAAACTGTATCATCACTTATCATCAGGTGAGCTGACAGTCAAGTGCTAACCTGTTGACAATTCCACTTAGTCTATAATCTCTCATTCTAATCCTCTAAACCGTCCACCCCACAATTTCGGGTGTGTTTCTGAATATCCCTTTTCCCAAATTTCGGGTGTATTCCCCCCAACTTCAGGTGTGTTTCTGAATATTTCCCACCCTTAAATTTCGGGTATGGTTCTGAATATCCCTTTTCCCAAATTTCGGGTGTATTCACCCTTAAATTTCGGGTATGTTTCTGAATATTTCTCACCCTTAAATTTCGGGTATGTTTCTGAATATTCCTTCCCCCAAATTTTGGATCTGTTTCGGAATATTCTCCCACCAAATTTCGGGCATATTTCTAAATTTTGCCCCTTCACAAATTACAAACATGCTTCTGAATATCCCCCCGTTACAAATTTCAGGTATGTTTCTGAACATTCTCTCCCCCAAAGTTTGGGTCTGTTTCGGAATATTGTCTCACTAAATTTCGGGTGGAAGTCTGAATAAGGCCCCTCTCCAAATATCATATATGCTTTTGAATACCCCCCCATTTTGGATATTTTTTTGTTAAGCGAGTGACTAGAGCTGTGTTTATCAGGAACAAACAACGGCTGGTATGCAAGTTCGCCACTTTATTTCTATAATAAAATTGTTAAACTTGAAAGCTTTACTTGTACAAGTATAAGTTAATTAACATTGCTACACCATATTGTTAATTATGGTATAATTATCAATTCATGCGGCGAACAAATGCGATTGATAAAGCACGTGGAAAAACACAAAGGTAATGTGGAAGTGAGAAAAACTGTCTTTGGCAACAGTTCCCTTTGCCCGTGGGAAAATCACTCAATTAATGTTACTAACAAATTATTATAATTTATTGTCTCTCATAGTTTTCAACTTGGAAGTTATCATTTATGAACTAACCTGTAATGAGTAATAAACTATAAATTAAAGAATAAAATACTCGTAATATGAAATACTGCCTCATTGGTCTAGTGGTCAGACATGAGGTCCTGGGTTCGAGTCCCGGCTCGTCGTCGTCGCTTCAACCGATGGACGTCCACTGCTGAACATAGGTCTCACGTAATGACGTCCAAAAGGCCCGATCTCACCCGACCCTCTTTATATCATCGGTCCACCTTGTGGGGGGTCGCCACTCCAGCATTTTAGGTCTCCAACGTCCATCGGTCCTTCGGACTATGTGCCCCGCCCATTGCCACTTCAGGTTCGCGATTCGTAGAACTATGTCGGTGACTTTCTACTACGGATCTCTTCATTTCTAATTTGATCACGTAGAGAAACTCCGAGCATAGCCCTCTCCATCGCACGCTGAGTGACTCTGAGCTTCCGCATGAGGCCCATAGTCAGCGACCACGTCTCAGAACCGTAGTCCGGGCCAATTCAAATATCAATATTGAGTTTTCTATTAAGATTTTCTCAATATTTGCCCGAAGTTGGGAAGTTGGCGGTGTGATCCACTCCCGTGTTTTGGAGAGCACGTTAAGTCGTCGGTCCTGCGTAACATCGGACTTTGAGAGTGAAGGAATAAAGAGTGCACTGGTGTACTATGCCTGCCAATCCGCAGTGGAGCAACGTGGTGGATCTATGCTCTAAAAACCCCCTTTCTTATATGAGTGAGGAGGCCCATGCCCAGCAGTGGGACGTTAATGATTTATACATACAATATAAAATACATTTATTGATTACTAATCAGTAAATAAAGAAGCTTAATGATCATTGCAGAATGTTTCAACTTCAGTGGGTTTGGACAAAACTAAAAGAATTCGTAATTAAAAAACACCGCGACCTTTACACCCAAGTTCCCGCCAAAGTCCATCAAACATTATAGTTGCGATCAGAAATTGTGAGTTGTCAATGTCAAATGTCAAAAATAATAGTATTCTTTTAAATTTAATTTGATT
Organism: Elymnias hypermnestra; assembly: GCA_015832385.1. Classification (NCBI taxonomy): domain Eukaryota; kingdom Metazoa; phylum Arthropoda; class Insecta; order Lepidoptera; family Nymphalidae; genus Elymnias; species Elymnias hypermnestra. The sequence goes on along the minus strand of JACTOM010000924.1, from coordinate 4,242,521 downwards.
TCTGAAAGACGGCTGGAACGTCAAATGTTTGACAGGTAGGAATAGATTCGGGTGATCCCCCGTGGGAATTGCAGGTGAAGCACTGGCGGCAACTTAGCAGCGCAGGGTTGCCGTAAGGTCTGGAGGTGACCGTCTCGAAATTGACGAGGTCCAAAGAGTCAGGGCCCTTGCCGACAGGGTCCTGATTCAAGCTTGGAAGGAGTCTCCAGGTGCGGGTGTGATCACGGTGGAGGCGATCTATCCTCGCCTCGAACAATGGTTAGATAGGCGGCACGGATCGCTTACCTTTAGGCTGGTGCAAGTACTGACCGGACACGGATGTTTCGGAAAGTACTTGCGTCAAATAGCACGACGGGAAGAGTCCTCTATCTGCCATCAGTGTGGTGCGCCTGTCGATACGGCGACCCACACTATGGCAGAATGTCCGGCTTGGGGACCACAGCGACATCCACTGATGTCCCTCATCGGAGCAGATCTCTCACTGCCAAGTGTAGTGGGCGCCATGCTTGACAGTGAGATAGGATGGAATGCAGTTGTCTCCTTCTGCGAAGCCGTCATTTCTCTGAAGGAAGCAATGGAGCGAGTACGAGAAGCTGCAGCGGATGCTGCTCCCCTAAGGAGAAGAGGCTGGGTGGCAGGAGGCGTCTTTACGAACGCCTCTTGTCTCCTCCTTGAACATCCTCAGTCGGTTCATCCGGGAGTGTCAGAGTGAATGCGCAAGGGAGTGGCAGAGGTGCGCAAATGCATTTCCCAGCGAGAAAATAAAAAGGTAGGAATAGATTCAAAAGATGATGGTCGTTCTGTCATCTAGAAATCTATTAAATTTAAAAGAATACTTTAGGTTTTTTTGAAGTAACACTTCTTTAGGGTAAAATTTTTACTGATGAAACGCGTGATTGGAGTCACAAAGATGTGCAGCGTTTTTTATACTAATTCGTTTGTAGGTTAGGTAGTTTTAATATTTACAAATAACATATGGTTTTTTTATTTACAATTTGTCATTTGAGATTTCAATACATCTTTTGTATTAATTTTCGACACTTTTAATATTTTAATGACAATTAAATTCCTAACGTATCCTTTTTCCCTCCCACTAAGTCTCGTTAATCTAGTTTTAGATTTGTATAAATATAAACAAGATTTAAAAATTATTTTGCCAAAGAGTTTTCATTGACATGTGTACTATGTATTTGACATTGACATTTGACATTGACAACCAACAATTTCTGATCGCGATACATAATTTGACGGATCTTGGCGGGAATCTAGGCGTAACTATTTATTCACAACAAAATCGATGTGCAAACAACACAGTTGCTATAATTACAAGATAATAATAACAACGACGTGAAAAAACTAACCATTAAACAATTTTATATCTAATTAACATAAAAAGCGGGTCAGTCCATTGTCTTGTGATGCTATCGTATTCACACGATATTTGCAAGTCCTTACAACATTTTATGGTCAAAAGTGAACATGGATACGAGATTTTTAATTAAAGACCTTAGATTTGGGCTTCAATGAGAACCGAATCTGGAACTATAGTTTAGGAAATATCGCTGAAAGACTTGTAACACTAAAGACCATAATTAAATTAAATAATAAGTTTAAATACCATTGCAATAATCTATTGAAATAATAATAAGTCCCTATTTCCCCATGTATATGTGGTATAAAAGAAGACGTAGTGACTAAAATTGAGAAAGGTATGCTTAGATGGTTTGGACATGTAGAGAGAATGAATGAAAGGAGACTGACAAAAAGGCTTTATGAGTCAAGAGTGAATGCGAAGGTTGGAAGGGGAAGACCAAGGCGAACGTTCCTGGATCAAATCTAAGACATGTTAAATAAGGGTCAGGTCAAGAGTACTCTCAACCGACGAACTTGTATGAAAGGTTTAATGAGAATGAAAGAAGCGAAGGAGATATGCAAGGATCGTGGCAAGTGGAAGGATGTTGTCTCTGCCTACCCCGAAGGGAATGAGGCGTGATGCTATGTATGTATGTATGTTCCCCATGTAATGCGTGCACGGCTGAACCGATTTAGATGAGTCTTCTATTGTTCTATTCGTTAGAGACAAGAGAAAGTTCGTGTGAAAGAAAAAAATAACAATATTACGTAGAACTTCAGCAATTTAAAGTAAACTTAACCGGCATAGTAACTTTATCAATGTAACCTCCTGCTTTTGACAATATAAACTATTCTAATGTAATCTTCTAAGTGATTTTGACAATGTAAACTTTTTTAAAGTAACCTTTTTAGTGATTTTGACAATATAAAATTTCTAGTCTAACCTTTTTAATGCTTTTGACATTATAAACTATTCTAATGTAACCTTTTCAGTGATTTTTACAATATAAACTTTTCTAGTATAACCTTTTTAGTGCTTTTGACAATATAAACTTTTCTAGTGTAACCTTTTTAGTGCTTTTGACAATATACACTTGTCTAATGTAACCTTTTTAGTGCTTTTGACAGTAGAAAACTTTTCTAATGTAACCTTTTTAGTGCTTTTCACAATATAAACTATTCTAATGTAACCTTTTTAGTGATTTTGACAATAAAAACTTTTCTAGTGTAACCTTTTTAGTGCTTTTGACAATAATATACACTTGTCTAATGTAACCTTTTTAGTGATTTTGACAATATAAACTTTTCTAGTGTAACCTTTTCAGTGCTTTTGACAATATAAACTATTCTAGTGTAACCTTTTTAGTGCTTTTGATAATATAAACTATTCTAATGTAGGTTACATTAGAAAAGTTTATATTGTCAATTCTTTTTAACCGACTTCAAAAAAAGGAGGAGGTTATCAATTCTTTTTTTTTTATGTTTGTTACCTCATATCTCCCGACTGGGTAAACCGATCTTGATGATTTTTTTTAAAATGAAAGGTGGTGTTCGTCATAGGGTCCCATTTTTTTAAAAACCATTTCTTATGATGGCATCCATGACAAAACCGGATGTCTTTAATTTGCATTAAGCATGTGCGTGAGAAATGGACGAATAACTCAAGATCACGCCAACCGATTTCGACGATTCTTTTTTTATTAGAAAGGATATACTTCAAGGGTTGTTTTGTGATAGTTTGGTTAGGTTCTGATGATGGAATCCATGACAAAGTGACGGAACTGTTCAATTCTTAGGAGCAAATCAATGATATTCGGCAGAAACTTCTATGAGCTATCCAGATATTTAAGTCGCCTACCGTAACTTCGGTATGGTCAAGTGCTAGTCGTAATTACATATGAAGATCAATGGAACTCCTCAATGGCTTACAGTAACAGTGTGATTTTTGGCAAAATCTATAACTGTCTGTAATCAAATGCCAATGACCTTACGTTTGTTGCTGCATTGCAATATTTGAAAGGTGAATTATGTGTGAAGCGGTGGTATAAGGGTTTCGGGTTCGATCCCGGGTGTGGCGATATTAATGTAAATTTAACTTTGTAATTAGTCTACTTCAGATTCACTAAAATCAAAAAATATATAAAAGTTTTAACACAATAAGCACCGCCTTCAAATATAACAATACGAAGAACGCTATAAAAGAATACGCAATTATTTCTTACTTTTTAGGGCATCTTATTATATTTGTAAGTTTGTTTTGAAGGCGGTTTTTTTTTTTTGTTAAATTTTTTATTTATTATTGACTTACATTCGTCGTATTTTTGACTTATTTTGAAAAAACCTGAAATCACGAAACCATAAACTGATTAACTTTTCCGTAATAACCAATAACCCTGCATAAAGAAGTTAATCTTTAAGCCGCTTTGCAATAAAGACCTCCTCAGAACAAATGTATTTCAATTCACAGTCAATTAACGCTCCATAAATTTGCATAATCTGTGAAATTACATATCGATTATTGCATTGTTACAATTGTGTACAGTTGTAATCTCATTGGAGGCCTTTTGTTCTATTATGATTGATTATCTACACGACATTTTTTTATGCCTTGGAATCATATGATCATTGATTTATTATTGCGTTAAGATTTATTCCTAACTCATTAATGGATCCAACACTGTGGCTAAAAAAAATTTAAGTAAGTAAAGTAAGTAGCAGCCCATGAACGTCCCACTGCTGGGCACAGGCCTCCACGCTGCTCCACTGCGGATTGGCAGGCATAGTACACAAGTGCACTCTCTATTCCTTCACTCTCATAGTCCGATGTGACGGGAATCCGACACAACAGGAAAGAGATCAGGCGCAGGACCGACGGCTTAACGTGCTCTCCGAGGCACGGGGGTGGATCACACCGCCAACTTCCCGGGACTCGAACCCAGGACCTCATGTCTGTAGTCGAACATGCTAACCACTAGACCAATGAGGCAGTTAAAAAAATGTATAGCAATCAAAATAATCCACTTTCTGATGGAGCAGGAGAGCCTGACAATCTAGGTACGTGCACACGATTCCTTTCCCCCTTCATCAGTATCACCCCTTACGCGGACACATCACTAAATTCTTTTCTTCTTTTAACTTCTAACCGCCATATACAGTCCACTTTGCAATCCCCCCCGCTCACATGAACGGTGGCGTCCTCTGCGCTGCCGCTCCATGTTAGAATTCCCAATTGATTTTCTTTTTATAAAGGATTTCAACTTATTAATCGACATCTTTATAAAACCTTCTGGCAACATGCCCATTAGATTTTCAAATCAAATCAAATCAAAATATCTTTCCTATTTTTTTTCCACACTGATTCTAATATACATCTGATGATGGTACTCAAGAACGGCTTAAAAACTAAAGTTACAAGGGTTCCTTCACGCCCTGATCCAAAAAAACCCACAACAAACTCAGGCGGGTATTTTTTTTTTGTTACCATCATCATTACAAAAGCTTTAATGAGATTGAAAGAAGCGAAGGAGATATGCAAGGATTGTGGCAAGTGGAAGGATGTCGTCTCTGCCTACCCCGAAGGGAATGAGGCGTGATGCTATGTATCATTACAATATCATATTAGGTTACTATATTTTAATTAAAATTAGAGCAATTCGTTCACTCCCAGGCGTTTCTATCGTCTAAGTAATCTTGCAACTTATAATACGATTTTTCTATCAATATTGAGTTTTCTATTAAGATTTTCTCAATATTTGCCCGAAGTTGGGAAGTTGGCGGTGTGATCCACCCCGTGCCTCGGACAGCACGTTAAGCCGTCGGACCTGCGACTGATCTCGCTCCGGTTGTATCGGATTTCCGTCACATCGGACAATGAGAGTGAAGGAATAGGGAGTGCACTTGTGTATTATGCCTGGCAATCCGTAATAGAGCAGTGTGGGAGGTCTATGCTTTAAAAACTCTCGCTCCTCGGAGTGAGGAGGCTTGTGCCCAGCAGTGGGACGTTAAAGGGCTGCTACTTACTTTTTTTTGCTTTTTCTTTTAACCAAGACTTTGAATTTGTTAATTGACATCTTTAGAATGTCTTGTGGGAGTTTATTATAGAAACGTATACAGTTACCCTTAAATGAGTTGTTAATCTTATGCAGCCTACTAGAATTTACAACAAGTTTGTTTTGGTTTCGTAAGTTATATGATGTACATTCACTCTTTTTATTAAAAGAGTCAATGTTTTTATGTACATACAACAAGTTTTCTAATATATATACGCAGTGAACTGTCATTATGTTAACTGCCTTGAATTTGTTTCTTAGCGACTCTCTTGGACCCATATTGTAAATCGCACGAACGGCCCTTTTCTGCAGCACAAATATTGCATCTATATCAGCAGCATTACCCCAAAGTAGAATACCGTATGACATAATGCTGTGAAAATAGCTGAAATATACCAGTCTGGCAGTATCAACATCTGTCAGACGACGAATTCTTTTAACTGCGTAAGCCGCAGAGCTGAGCCTGTTCGATAGACCACTTATAT
>JACTOM010000924.1:4211552-4234043 GCA_015832385.1 Elymnias hypermnestra | reverse complement strand
AGTGTTGGTGCCAACACTTATGTATGGTAGTGAAAGTTGGGTATGGCAGAAGAATCACAAAAGTAAAATAAATGCGGTAGAGATGAGAGCGTTGAGAAGCATGAGTGGATTAAAACTGAGTGACAGAGTAAGAAATAGTGTGATAACAGAACGTTGAGGTATAAATGAAGACGTAGTGACTAAAATTGAGAAAGGTATGCTAAGATGGTTTGGAAACGTAGAGAGAATGAAAGAAGCGAAGAAGATATGAAAGGATCGTGGCAAGTGGAAGGATGTTGCCTTTGCCTACCCTTATGGGAATGAGGCGTGATGTTATGTATGTATGTATGTATGTATTCCGAGGTACTAGCCCTAGTCAAGACACTTCTAGACGTCTCCACCATCGATATGTACTATATCTCCTTGTTTTAATGGCTGTCATTTTGACATTTAAGCATAAGCTACTTCGCCAGTGTCACGTGAGACATTTTATGTCAAACACGTCAACCTTTTACACTCTTGTGTCAGAGCCGAGAATAAACATAATTAACTGTAATCATGAATCGCAAATGACCCGACACTTAAAAATGGCTGTCAATTTGAGTCAAAGTCGTGAGAAGAGGAATTTGCGAAATGGCAGCGATGGTTTTATTATAATCAACATTAACCGTTGAGTAATATTTTAATGTGTACTCGAGTGAACAATTACAGCAATTTCTGTCAGATGTAGGTCCTCACTGGTTCATGTGGACAATTACAATTATTATTATTAATAGAATTAAATAAATGTTATATAAAAAAACGTAACTGTCGGTCTGTCGTGTCAGACCAAAATTACTGAATCGATTTAATTTAAATTTGGTACACATATAGAGCCTGGGAAAGAGAAAGCCTACTTTTTAACGTAGACAACGTAGCCGCTCACTAAGAACGGGTTATAAAACAGCCAATTATCCGAAATATCCATGAGAGTGAAGGAATAGAGAGTGCACTTGTGTACTATGCCTGCCAATCCGCAGTGGAGCAGCGTGGTGGGTCTATGCTCTAAAAAAACCCTCACTCCTTGGAATGAGGAGGCCTGTGCCCAGCAGTGGGACGGTAATGGGCTGCTACTTACTTATACGTTCTTTTTACATATAACTCCTGCATTAAACCTCGTGTCACGCTGAAAGAAGTATTTGCTATTAATTTTATTCAGGAGTTCCGTTCTATAAAAAGACTATGATTGTAGAGATGAGAGCGTTGAGAAGTAGGAGTGGATTAAAACTGAGTGGCATGGTATGAAATGGTGTGATAAGAGAGCGTTGTGGTATAAAAGAAGATGTAGATGGTTTGGGCATGTAGAGAGAATGAATGAAAGGAGATTGACAAAAAGGATATGAGTCAAGAGTGAATGCGAAAGTCGGAAGGGGAAGACCAAGGCGAACGTTCCTGGACCAAATCCAGGACATTTTAAATAAGGGCCAGGTCAAGAGTACTCTAAACCGACGAACTTGTATGAAAGCTTTAATGAGAATGAAAGAAACGAAGGAGATATGCAAGGATCGTGGCAAGTGGAAGGACGTTGTCTCTGCCTACCCCAAAGGGAATGAGGCGTGATGCTATGTATGTATGTACGTTTATCATGTATATAATAAATCAAATGAATTTTCCCATCATGTGTTTAGTATTCTACGCATCTGCTACCGAAAGTATGACATAAAAACGCGGGTGGCAATGCAATGCTTTCGTCCCGTGGTGCGTAAACAGTTTATCATAAAACCAGATAAAAATTGAAACGATAAAGTTTAAAACAATTTAAACAGTAAGAGTAAATAAGCAATGATTTGTTTATTATTATAATATTATAACAAATATTAATAGCCTGCCAATCCGTAGTGAAGCAGCGTGGTGGGTCTATGCTCTAAAATCCCTCTCTCAGTGAGGAGGCCTGTGCCCAGCAGTGGGACGAAAATGGGCTGCTACTTGCTAATGAATCGTAAGAAGAATTAAGTGAATTACAGTTGCCATATATTTTGACATATAAAAGAAGGGTGCATGCGTCGAAAGTTAGTGGCATGTGCACTAAATTAGTTATTTATTTAATAGGAAAGCAATAAGACACTTTCGACACTCCAAATAGCGCCGAAAGTTTAAGTTATCAACCGTCTTTACATCTTAACGTATACTATCACTGAGATCACTCAAATTCTAATTTAATGTATATTTATCCAAACACATCTTAACTGGTGGCTTCGGCCATGGCTAGTTACCACTATAATACGAAATATCTGCCTAAGCAAAGCAGATGTGTACTAGCACGATGTGTAATATCATTAATAGACAAATTACTAATAACAAAGTTATCATGTCACCACTGTATCGTCACTTACCATTAAATGAGTTCATAATTTCGTCAAATCAATTGTATTTCCACTTGTGGTTTGTAACAGAGCTCATTTCTACCACACGTTTTCATAACTAGGAAATAACATGACACCTAAACACGATGTATGTTTGTTAGCCTTTCACACAAAAACTACTGGACTTATTTCAACATTCTTTTTCACCATTAGAAAGCTGCATTTTCACTGAGCGATATAGATTATATTACATTTCCAAAAAAAATAGGGATCCCTAATGAAAATGCAATAATGTGAAATAACCCAAGGTGTGAAAAAATTGGTCACAAAAAATCTGTTATCGCTTGACCTGCGGAAACTATTGAAGATAGAACCAAAAAATGTTCTACAATATTATAGAAGGTATTAATATCTATAAAAAAGTCCGTAATACCGTATGTCCAACTACTGTAGTTATACCACTATAACTACTTTACTACATTTTAAGAGGTAATAAAAGTGCGGACATTAATCAAACCATATTATTCGTACCTCTTTATTAATCCTTATTATTATCTAACTAATAAAAGGCCATTTAAATACCTGTAAAATACTTTTTTAATTTTTAAAATCGGACATTTCATTCAAAAGATATAACGATATAAAAAATCTCAATTTATCACACCTGTATCGAAAGTAAAAAATAAAAAATAAAACTAAAATTAAACTACTACGAAGCCTCGTCTTTTCGATATTTCTCTATGGTGCTGAGACGTGGACCTTGAGATCATCAGACCGCAATCGCATCGATGCTTTTGAAATGTGGTACTGGAGAAAAATGCTTCGTATACCGTGGACAGCACATCGGACCAACGCATCAATTCTTAAGAAACTCAATGTTACAACTAGGCTTTCCACCATCTGCCTCAAAAAAATACTTGAGTACTTTGGGCACATTGCCAGGAAACAGGGTGATAACCTCGAAAAGCTTGAAAAGCCCCAATGCGTTGGTCCGATCAGATCCGCACCACATTACAGACTTCCGTCTACGATGCCTCACACGCCGGGAAAAGCAGAGGCAAATGGCGTTCCATTATTAAAACAAAATTGCTCATCAGAGGTGGTTGTCACGACCCTCAGAATTAAGGAAACGAAGCAAGGAGGAGTATCGATAGTTCGTACATTCGGTACTATTTTGAGTGACGAAAGTGCCAAATAGGATTTTCATAATAAAAGGTCGATATCCAAACTAAAATATTCTTTACTTCCAGTAAACTCTTTTTGCCAATGACTATCACCGGTTCACAACCTACAGACTAGATGGAGAAGAATCCGGCATGAAACTCCATAGTCTCTTTTGTTTTTATCCATGTTATATTTAATATAAATTCCAATTAAATACAATTTCACCATCAACATCCATTAAATGTAAAACAAATAGCACACAATTATCATTATGACATATTAAAAGGCAACAGTTTTAATTTAAAGAAATACACTTAGCTTTATATCGCAGAGCAGCCCTTTTTACTGACACAACTAACTTAAAATACAGTGATTCGAAGCTAACGTTTTAAGCTAATTAAAAACTGCCCTGTCGACTAATTTTTAGGACTATTCATACATTTGTCGTTGGTGATGACATTAGCATCAACCACCAATGGCAGCGTTTGGCTTAATTATTTTATTTATTAAGAAACTATCATTCCCCGTTAGTATTTAATAGTTACAATTAATATAATTTAAGTAATTCAACTGCCTCATTGGTCTAGTGGTTAGTATGTTCGACTACAAAATCGATATTGAGTTTTCTATTAAGATTTTCTCAATATTTGCCCGAAGTTGGGAAGTTGGCGGTGTGATCCACCCCCGTGCCTCGGAGAGCACGTTAAGCCGTCGGTCCTGCGCCTGATCTCTCTCCGGTCGTGTCGGATTCCCGTCACATCGGACTATGACAGTGAAGGAATAGAGAGTGCACTTGTGTACTATGCCTGCCAATCCGCAGTGGAGCAGTGGGTCTAGGAGGCCTGTGCCCAGCAGTGGGACGTTAATGGGCTGCTACTTACTTAAGTAATTCTAATCGTTAATGAAAAATTACAACATAATATCCCAAATTAATATTGAACAATATTGTTTAGGCCATTCTTTTCGTGAAGATCATTCTTCCTAGGAATACGATTTAGTCAAATGACGAACCGTATCCTTTATTTAAATTTGAAATATATCATTATGTCAAAATAATAGGCAATGTGTTTTGCTGCGTCATCACAATTTGTGGTTAACTTCTTCACTTAATTCTTCCTACGATTCATTAGAACTTATTTTCTTTTAATTTATTTTAAATATTTTATTAAGTTTCAGCCCTATGTGTGTAATATAGATAAATGGATCTTAGGGGCAGATTATAGTTTACTGAAGTAACTAATAAGACATAGGCTTAGGGCATTTCCGCGCGCGTTAATTATTGCGATAACTCCTAAGATATTCATTTTAATTGTATGATGTTATACATTATTATAATTTGCATGCAATTTTTAAAACAACTATTGTGTTTAAATTGACAATAATTGATTCTATATACGTCTAAATAGCTTTCCAAATACCGCATTGTCCGTAACCATTTTTCGGAAGAAAACCTTGATATAGTGAGTTATCTTATAAGATAGATATTTACCATTCCAATTTTTTTACAGTTCTATAAAAGAGGAATAATCCTACTATACATTGTTTTGTTAAAAGTCTAAGAGACAAGGCAGCGTTTTCGATCAAAGCTCTGACCATTTTTTGGAAAATAAGATGGGTGTAGTGAGTTATCCATAAAAGATAGATATATACCATTGCAGTCCTTTTATCAATCTATTAAAGAGGAATAATCCTACTATACTTTTGTTATATTTCGAAGGGATAAGGCAGCGTTTTCGATTAAAACTCCCAGGCCGCTTGATCTTTTTATACACTTCCAACATTAACCGTTCTACTTCCATTAATTTACACAAAACCTTGACTAATTATACACAAAAATTTTCGTCATAAATTATTATATCTATAAGTGAAAACTTCATGAAAATGAGTTCAGTAGTTTTGAATATATCATAGACTGACATAAATAAAGGAGAAGGACTTTGTTTTTTAATATGTAAAGATTTAAGTTATTTTTACTAAAATCTAAGCAACCTAAGCACATTTGAACCAAAAGATATGTACTTATATATTACTTTAGCTGTTCCCGTGGTATTTTAAGCATTAATATCGTGCTTATAAAAACAGTTTCACACATACAATGTAGAAGAAATTTAGTTAGCATAAGAAAGGTTATAGTGAGCAAACCTCAAAAGATAGATATATGATGTTGAAGAGTTTCTTTTAGATCTCTTAAAGGGCAACAATTTTGTGTTACATTGTTTTTGCGAAACTTTGACCGTTTACGTAGCAAACGCAGCGGAAGCTCTCAAAAGGAATAAAATCCGATTTTGATATATCATTCATTCATTGTTACACAGTTCCTATTAATCTGAGCGTGATAATTTATATATTTTTCCTAGTTAAATAGACTATCCAACACTGAAAGAATTTTTCAAATCGGACTTTTAGTTCTCGAGATTTGAGCGTTCAAGCAAAAACACTCTCGAGATTTATAATGTTAATGTAATTAGAGATTTGATTTATCAGCAAATTGGAAATTAACGCATTAGGAATTAATATAATATTGATTTTACTTCTGTACCTCCCAATATAATCTGATATTGCAGTAATTGATCCTCTGGAATCATCGGGGGGTTATCGAAAGCTTAACTTTTGGTTAAAATAAAAAATCAATGACTCTTTGATATTTAATTCGTAAAATATTGATCCCAGGACAAAAATTTTAAAGACCAAAGTTGTAGGAAATTTAATACTGAACAACTTTGCATATAACTATTTTTCGCGTAAAGTTGAAAATAAGTGAGTTATTGAATAAACAAAAAGTAACCTTTAAATCCAAGATGGCGGAGGATGCAATAGAGTAAGGATCCCGACAATCGAATTATGAGCTGTCGATGTGAAATTCAGTTATATAGTCGTTATATGTGCAGAGCTGTCACACTGTATTTCGTTTTAAAGTATCATTATTTAAATGAACATAAAAAATATCGGACAAATTATTAAGTAATAAGGAAACATGATAGAAAGGAAATGCATTCACGCGCCATCGCATGGTAATGTACATGCAATTGCTTCTAATACCTAGAAATCTAATAAACAGTGTTGAATTAATTTATGGCCGTATGTGGTCAAATCCTAAATTATAAAGAATAGTAAATTAAACCCAAAGAAAGGACTCCTTTGTGATTGTAATGAATACGAAAATCGCATCATTATATTGGATAGAACACTTTAATTCTGACAAAAGATAAATGTACTATTACACCATTTAATAGTGTTGCCAATAAGAATCATATCGTGAGGAATATATCAAGAAATAAAGGAGAATGTCGAGTTTTAATAAATATAAATATCATTTCAAATGCCTTTCAATAATTACACCGATTAAACATCAAATATTTGCTAATATTTAAAAAAAAAAAGAAAGGTGTACTAACGAAGCAAAACTATATTAATATTAACAATATATTTAATGCTCATTAAAACATAAACGATCTAAAAGCTTATTAGCTGCAATGTAAATAAATTAAAATGTAATAATAGTATAAAAAAGCATATTAAACTGAGTTTATTGTGGGTAGTCTTCGAAATCGGGCTCGAGAGACCAATTAAATGATCAAAAGATCTTTTAAATCCTAAGGGAATATAAAAATAAATAATTTCAATTTCAGTTGGCCTAGAATTTAATCTTAAAATCAAAAATGACATTTTTTATTAGTAAATTTTATAAAAAAAAACACAACATTGTTAATTTATTAACAAAATATTAATATATCTTATTATTAATGTATAAAACAACAATTAAAAATATTCTATAATAGACATTTTATAATATTTATTTACCCCTTCAATGAGGAAGGCAAAGATTTTAGACTCAAAGCCCTTTATATTATATAAGTGCATTATTTTTAGTGATAATAAAATTTAAAAAATATTAACCCTTTAATAAGAAAGGCAAAGATTTTAGCCTCGCAGCTCCTTACTATCGGCTCGGTACGTGCTTCGCTACGAATAAGTTCAAATAAGTAATAAAAAAGGTTGTAAGTATAAAAAAAGATTCTATTTTACAGTACAATCCCCATTAAAAAAATTATCCGCCATTTATTGAATTAATTTGTTACAAAAAAATGATTTTTATATATATATAAGATTGTTATAATTATGAAAGTGCATTATTTTTAGAAGTAACAATATTAAAAAAGAATTAATCCTTTAATAAGAAAGGCAAAGATTTTAGACTCAAAGCCCTTTATTTATTATAATTATCTATAGTATAGTATTTTTAATGGTAACAATATTTAACAAAAAAAAAAACAATTAATCCTTTAATGAGAAAGGCAAGGATTTCAAAAGTCGCAGCCCTTTATTTATTATAATTATATAAGTGTTTTTTTTTAGTGGTAACAATATTTAAAAAAAAAAACAATTAATCCTTTAATGAGAAAGGCAAAGATTTTAAGCTCGCAGCCCTTTATTTATTATAACTATATAAGTGCTTTACTTTCGGTGGTAACAATATTAAAAAAAAAACATTGTCTACGTACCCGTGCCAAAGATTATAATTTAAAAAAACCCACGCGCGCACTCTCGCGTACAATGAGAATGAGACTAAAGTCGAAATGTGTAAAGCCAAGGGTTTATATAAACTGTTTCGATACTGTGGACATGAAAGTTCAATTTAATATTACGTTAATATCACAGGCCCTCGATGGCAAAATACTTTTAAAAGAATTTGTATTTGCATTTAATATTTAGATAAATAGTTAAATCGTAAAAAGCTATCCAAAAAATTTTTTTGAGAGATATAAATAAAAAAGCACCAGTTTTATTTTCTCATTCATTAAAATTACGCAATACGTGTATTTTAGAAAAAGAAAATTTTGCAAGATCCTATAATTCAAATCTTACTTTCAACAAAAATGGTTATAATTTTTATCTTTTTAAAGTACGTCAAAAATTNTCTCGCGTACAATGAGAATGAGACTAAAGTCGAAATGTGTAAAGCCAAGGGTTTATATAAACTGTTTCGATACTGTGGACATGAAAGTTCAATTTAATATTACGTTAATATCACAGGCCCTCGATGGCAAAATACTTTTAAAAGAATTTGTATTTGCATTTAATATTTAGATAAATAGTTAAATCGTAAAAAGCTATCCAAGAATTTTTTTTTTGAGAGATATAAATAAAAAAGCAGCAGTTTTATTTTCTCATTCATTAAGATTACGCGATACGTGTATCTTAGAAAAAGAAAATTTTGCAAGATCCTATAATTCAAATCTTACTTTCAATAAAAATGGTTGTAATTTTTATCTTTTCAAAATACGTCAAAAATTTTGATATTTTTTTTTGATTGTTTAATTTTTTTTCGCTATTGTGTATTATATGTTAAAACACATTAACAACGCAATATTCGCATTCCAGGCTAATAAACATCTAATTCGTAATAAATTCTTTAAATTGTGATTATGTCATAATAAGAGATTTCGTCAAATGTATCATGTCATCGGTTATGTCAAATATTAGTAAGTCATTATTGGAAAGCCCATTTTTGGGCATGGGCCTCCTCCATCCGTTTCCAGGTCCGTCTATCTTTGACTAGTCTCGTCCAAGCTATGCCAGCCTCCTCAGCGATGTCGTCGCGCCAGCGCCGACGCGGCCGCCCTCTCAGCCATCGTCAGTCGCGAGGGTACCAGTGAAGCAGTTTTTCTGTCCAGCGTCCATCACTAGTTCTGGCTATATGTCCGGCCCAGCACCATTTTGGCATGCTAGTTTTGCCACGTCAATGATTTTGGTCGTCTTTCTCATGTTTGTATTTCTTACTTTGTCCATTAGTTTTAGGCCTAGCATGCTCCTTTCCATTGCTCTCTGGGTTACCTTTATTTTATTAATTATGTCCTTAGTAATATGTAAAACACGCACAAGAATTATATATACTGACGAGAATATTTAATATCACTGTTCTAAAAGCGTGGGGTGCTTTGTATGACAATCTTCATTCTGTAGAAATATGTTAACGATTGCATCTCGATATTAGAAATACAGATTTACAAAGAGGCGGTCTTATCATTAATCAGCGATTTCTTTCAGACAACATGCGTGTGATAGTATATATAAAATTATTTCAAATGAAATGATATTTTAAGTAAAGGATACAGTTCGTCATTTGACTAAATCGTATTCTTAGAAAGAATGACCTTCAAAATATCGTTCCCATTGGTGAATTTGTAAACTTTGTAAATGATGCGAATTTGGGATTGTAATGTTTCATAAACGAATTAGAATTACTTAAATTATATTAATTGTAACTATTAAAAACTAACAGGGGGTGGTAGTTTCTTAATAAATAAGGCAATTAAGAAATGTATTTGCCGACAAACACTCTCATTCGTGTTTTGCCGTAATAGCCTCATTAGTAATAAAGGTATATAAATTCGTAGAAGTTAGTCGAGTTCTCAGTTTTTAATCAAGGTTAGCTTCCAGTCATTGTCTTTTAAGTTAGTTGTGTCGGTAAAAAGGGCTGCTCTGCGATACAAAGCCAAATGTATTTCTTTAAATTAAAATTGATCACTTTTTATAATGTCATAATGATTATTGTGTGCTATTTGTTTTTATATTTAATGATAATGGATGTTGATGATGTATTTATTGTAATTTATATGAAATATAACATTGATAAAAAGAGTAAAAGACTATAGAGTTTCTTGCCGGATCCTTCTCTGTAGTCTGTTAGGTTATAAACCGGTGGTAGAGCCTTTGACAAAAATGTTTCGAGTTTACCTATTTAATATTTTTTTGTTTGTTAAAGTTATGATCATAATATGATTACTTTACTAATTATTACGATTATTATTACTGATTGTTGCTCTATTGCTGACACGTGTTAATAGGTTTTCGCTGCCATCTGATTGCATGCCTTATTGTCTGTGAACCGAGGTGCAATATCATTTTATTTATACCAAAAATACGTAAAATTTAATTAAATAGGTTAATATAAGTAAGCATTTATCTGCGAATAATCTGCAAAATTTTCTTGAGATTGCGTTATCATGACTAAGTTTATCTCATTTAATACTGACCTTGGTTCGAAAAGTACGTACAAGCAGTTATATCTCGATAAAGTACACTTTTATATGATCTTTGACTGTTGGGAATCTTTAATATGATTTTGGAAATTCCATGTTGGCCTTTAAAATTAAGTGAATCAACTATCACTGCCTCTCTAGTAATATTTTAAAAGCAAGACTTTAACATTAACTAAAAATAAAAAAACGAACGAAATATTCAAAATATTTTGTTGAGTCGAGTAATAGATGCTGGTTTTGCCAGTAATATATATATATATATCTATTGAATAATTTGTATATATTACACTAGCAATGCCCCTTGGTTTCACCAGCGAAGAAACCTATCTCGTGGCACTGCAAAATCGAACCATAGATTTATTTTCGTTAAAATAAAAGTTGTATTTATAATGAAAGAATTTTCTAAATCGGTCCAGAAATTTTTAGCTTGATTATTATAAATGATTAAAAATAAAAACAAAAATTCATAATGCAAAACATTCTTTTATAATATTAGAGATGAGATTTATTTGTAATATTTTGTCTGACAACTTCCCTATTATTGAGATTAAAAGTATTTTACAGTTATTGAAACGGCCTTAAATAAAATAGGATAAGGATTAATACAGAAGTATTTATAACATAATTTGATTATTGTCGGCCTTTTAAAAGTAGTAATAGTGGCATAACTACAGTAGTTGGACATATGGTATATTAGACTTTTTTGTAGATATTAATACGTTCTATAATATTGTAAAACATTTTTTTGTTCTATCATCAATAGTTTCCGCAGCGCACGCTGTGACAGTTTTTTTTTGGTTCACACCTTAAAACATTTTTTTTTAGTCGTAAAATTACAAATATACATACATATAATCATTCTTACATATAAAAACACAAATGTTTCCTCTTTATAATATCCAGCTGAAAAATTACAATTTATTATCGAAGTATCAAACGTCTTATCCTCACTAAGTAATGCGTTTCTCACGCTACGCGTTACACTAGTGTTTTAATAACTGGGCAATTCAAATAGGCACAAGCGAACCGATTTGGACAAGGGTTTCCAACAACAATTTATGACATTTGAAACGTTATATTTAACTTTATAGATCCTTCATTAATATACAATTTATAAATACCATTACCAAATGAAATTTCGATAATTGTTCTGTCTGTTGTTTATAGTCGGGAGAAGGTAGATAGATTAATTTCCACTCCTCAATTGATATTGCCCTTCATAATACTTATTATGTAGTAGCACATTTGCATTATGTTTTATCAATAGGAGCTGTCTTTGCTGTTTTTGGAGGATTTATTCATTGATCTACTGCCTCATTGGTCTAGTGGTTAGCATTTTCGACTACAGACATGAGGTCCTGGGCTCAAGTCCCAGGTCGAGCCAGGATTTTCTCAATATTTGCCCGAAGTTGGGAAGTTGGCGGTGTGATCCACCCCCGTGCCTCGGAGAGCACGTTAAGCCGTCGGTCCTGCGCCTGATCTCTCTCCGGTCGTGTCGGATTCCCGTCACATCGGACTATGAGAGTGAAGGAATAGAGAGTGCACTTGTGTACTAAGCCTGCCAATCCGCAGTGGAGCAGCGTGGTGGGTCTATGCTCTAAAAACCCTCGCTCCCCGGAGTGAGGAGGCCTGTGCCCAGCAGTGGGACGTTAATGGGCTGCTACTGACTTTTTTTATTCATTGATACCCTTTATTTAAAGGATTAATGCTTAAAACTTATTTATTAAAAATTCAATTTATGTCTATATTTATTGGTGTAAATTTAACATTTTTTCTCCAACATTTTTTAGGATTAGCTGGAATAGTTATGTCCAATATCCATATTCCGCTCCACCAAGTAATCGTTGAGAACTCGTCACTCGAAATTGTTGAAGAGTACACACACCTGGGACACATAGTCCAGCTAGGTAGGTCCAATTTCGAGAATGTCAACCGCCGAATCCAACTCGGTTGGGCAGCGTTCGGGATATTCCGGAAGACGTTTTCAGTGCCTGAAGACTAAAGTCTTCGGACAGTGCGTGTTGCCAATGCTTACCTACGGATCGGAAACGTGGTCGCGGACTATGGGAATCATGCGGAAGCTCAGAGTCACTCAGCGTGCGATGGAGAGGGCTATGCTCGGAGTTTCTCTACGTGATCGAATCAGAAATGAAGAGATCCGTAGTAGAACCAGAGTCACCGACATAGTCCTGCGAATCGCGAACCTGAAGTGGCAATGGGCGGGGCACATAGTCCGAAGGACCGATGGACGTTGGGGGCCGAAGGTGCTGGAGTGGCGACCCCCCACAAGGTGGACAGACGACATAAAGAGGCTCGCCGGTAGCCGCTGGAGCCAGGCGGCGCAAGATCGGGCCTTGTGGACGGCATTACGTGAGACCTATGTCCAGCAGTGGACGTCCATCGCTTGAAGCGACGACGACGACGACGAGAGTAGGAGTGCAGAATTAATATTTTTTTCTAATTATGCAGAAAATATACATTACATCAATAAAGAGGTGGTCATAAACACACACGCATACAGAGTATACATGCGTATTTGACAATCGCTGTCAATTATGTCAAACGTCATAAGGTTACATTAAAAAAAGTTTATATTGTCAAAAGCACTAAGGAGGTTACATTAGAAAAGTCTATGTTTGTTAAGTTTACATATCATTTAGTATGTTCTACGTAATTTTGTTAATGTTTTCTTTCAACAAACAGAACAACAAAAGAATTATCAAAATTGGTCCAGCCTTGGACGAGTGTTGCCGTGACATGCGGAATTTTTATATAAATATTGTGAGCCCCTTCGGCAGCTCACTCTTGCAAAGATTTGCCGGTTCAGGATAAATGAAAATGCCACCAGATTCTTCACTCCAACGCTCCGCCGTCTACTTATCACCAGACGAGGATTTATCGCGTATCGCGATTCGAACTGTTGTTCAGCAGACACGTGTTTAATTTTTTTTTTTCGAACTGTGTTTAGCTATTAGCCCTACTGGCTTTTACAGCGTAACCGGAAGGAGGACGGGCTCTTATGGAGGCTGCCACATTTCGAGTGCGAGCCCTGGCCACATTTCGAGTGCGAGCCCTGAAAAGGGCTCGCTCTCCGGGGAAACGCCGTCCAAGGGCGTCTCCTGTGAGACCGAGCCTCGGCTTGGAGCAACGTTATCGCTGAAACATCACCTGAAAAGGAAGAATCAGAAGCGCCCCCGGGAACGTGGGTGAAGTTCACGTCCGGGTGACGTCAGAAATCGGGGACCTCGACTCCGCTGGCGGAGTCGCTGTGTAACACTTGAGTACGTGTTTGTCCCTACCTGGTATGGTAGATTGTCGATAGTTATCGTATCGTCGGGGTCGTTAAGGACATATTTAGGCCGTCTCTTCCTAGGCGGAACGTTGAGACGGATCCTATAAGAGGACGCGTTAACCACTAGTGGGTTCCTATGATTGATGGCTCTCTCGAAATAATTTTCGGAGAGCTCTTTAAAATAACTCTTTATCGTGGGGAGTTCTAAGTCCCTATGTAGGTCGACATTTCGGACGTACCAGGGGCATCCCGTGGCCATCCTCATGAATCTATTTTGCAGCGTCTGCAGACGGGCCAGTCTATAGGCTGGCACGTGTGCGAAGACGATGCTGGCGTACGATATGATGGGGCGGATGCAAGTTTTGTAGAGTGTCACCTTGTGGCGAAGTGACATTTTACTTTTCTTGCAGATGAGAGGGGATAATCTACCAAGCACAAACGCGGCTCTGCCACGAACATTGCGAATGTGCTTACTAAAGTTCATGGTTTTATCCAGGGTAACTCCAAGATATTTGGCTTCTTTACTCCGTGGGATGTCCATGTCGTAAAACTTAATGTTAGGCAATTTATGATTCCAAATCCTCTTCACTCCTGTGAAAAGCACTGCTACACCAAATTGACCATTTAATCTATTGTGTTTGAGACTGGCAAACGTACACTATTGTGACAAGCAAACGACGGCGGTTGATGCTTTATTTGGTGAATAGAATATCCTATGATTGGCGTTTTATTTCCTACCAATCGCAGGGATTACTTTAATTGCACAAACAACTTTTTTCTAGGAAATGACAATCATACATCTTGTATACGAATCTATAAATATCTATATAGAACGATTTTAACAATGATATTGACTTTAAATTAAAACAAATATATTATTTTCTAGTTTAAACGGAAAAGTTTCCAACAAATATATTGTTGTAACTACTTCTTTTAGAGTTAAGTCTTTAGTAAGCTCGATTTCTGTTAAATATTAGCAACTTTTATAACAATTAAATAGAGAATATCGGAGGAACCTTTTAAGGCTGAATTTGTATACAAGTTTGTCTGTTAATTAAAAAACATTTGGTAATAGAAACTAGAGTTAATTTAACCCACTCTATTGAAATTATAAGCGAAACATCGCAATGAATATAACCCCAATAGATCTAGTGTAGATACAAGATAATACAAAACAAAAGCACCTCCAATTATACCACGTTGCAAGCAAGGTCGCGGAACAACACTATCTTCTAATTCCCACAACAATTTGTTTGCAATCCGCTAAGAGATGAGTGTATACTGCGATTGAATCATATTGATACTATGTCTTTTCTTCAAAGGATTTAAGTGAAACTTGAGTGAAACTTGAGGCGCATGAGTGAAACGCGTGATCAGCGTCACGTAGATGTGCAGCGTTTTGTATGCTAATTAGTTTGAAGGTTAGGTAGTTTTAATATTTACAAATAATATGTAGCATTTTAATTTGACATCAATCAACGTTATTAAGATTTTAATAAATTATTTGTATTAATTTTCGACACTTTTAATCATATCTCTCCTTTTCCCTCCCGCTAAGTCTTGGAAATCTAGAGTTTTATATCCCTGTAGAAATTCTGGGTTATGTGAAGCCGCAGTAGAGCAGCGTGATGGGTTTATGCTCTAAAAGCCTCTCTCCTTCATGCGAGAAGGCCTGTGCCCAGTAGTGGGATGTTAATGGGATGAAGATTAACATAATTTAGATAGATAGATAGATAGAAAATACTTTATTGTACACCACACAGGAAACATAGAACAGAAACAAGGTAAAAGAGAAAAGAAAATAATGTACAAGAAGGCGGCCTTATCGCTACGCAGCGATTTCTACCAGGCAACCTTTGGGTTAGAAATATTGCTTAAATGGAATGTGGTAGGTGGTGTGGGCTAAACATAAATAAATATAAAAAACTTCCTCATATATACAAATATATATATATATATATATATATATATATATACATACATATATAGATCATACATACACATATACATACATACCTAACATATATATAAATAAGTATATACAAAATGTCTTGAAAATTTTTTTAAAGGTTTTTAATAAGTGAAAGTCAATTAATAATCGTCTTAACTACAAAGTGACAAGTAATGCGCTTTTACCTGTCTTTTAAATATATCCAGAGATTTTGCATTTCTAATAGATAGTGGAAGATTATTCCATAAATTAATAGCGCTGATTGCAAATGACTTGTCGTAAAATTTTGTTGAGTGGCAAATTAAGTTAAGCTTCAAGTTTTGAGAGTCCCTTATGGACCTACAGTCCGATGATTTAAATATAAAATTTTCTTTCAAGTAGAAAGGCGCTTTAGGGTTGAACAGAATACAGTACAGAATGGAAAGTATATTTAGATTCCGGCGAAAACGTATGGGTAACCACTTGAGCTTTGCACGAAATTGAGAGACGTGGTCATATTTACGCAAGCTAAATATGAACCGAATTGATAGATTTTGAAGACGCTCAAGTTTTTCTAGTTGATCCTCGGTCAAGTCAGGGTAGCTTACATCAGCGTAGTCAAGAATAGAAAGAAGAAGAGATTGTGCTAGCATAACTTTAGTTGGAATTGGAAGAAACCATCGTAAACGACGTAGGGAACTTAATGCTACGAATGATTTCCTACTTAATTCATTCATTTGTTTTGTCCAAGATAATGTCGTGTCCATATAGATTCCGAGATTTTTTACTGATTCTTGATATGGGATAGTCGTACCATTTACTATTATCGGAGGCACTAAGGACCAATCAACTCTAGAAACCAGATTTCTGCTGCCAACAATGATAGCCTGAGACTTTTGTGGATTAACTTTTAGGCCAAATGATTGGCTCCACTTGTAAACCGAAGCTAAATCACTGTTGGTTGCAGAAATCGCCGATGGTAGGTTATCTAGAGTCGACTGGTTATAAATTTGGACATCGTCTGCATACATGTGATAGAGAGAAGTTATTCTTTGAGTTATCGTATTAATGAAAATTGCGAACAGTAAAGGTGACAACACGCCTCCCTGGGGAACACCTGCACGGACTTCGCACCACGATGAGAAATTATCGTCGATACGAACCCGCTGCCGACGTCCTCCAAGGTAACTTTGAAACCAGTCAAACGCCGATGGAGATATGTTAAAAGAACGCAGTAAACTTAATAGTAGGTCAAAATCAACACTGCTAAATGCATTGCTGAAGTCAAGCAAGGTAAGAACTGTAAGCTGTTTATTATCCATACCCCGACGAATGTCATCAGTCACTTTTATTAAAGCTGTAGCCGTGCTATGACCGGGACGGAAACCGGATTGGAGCGGATTAAGAAGACTATGTCTATTAAGGAAAAGGGAAAACTGATAATATACCAGTTTTTCAAGAATTTTGGAAAGAAAAGGCAAAATGGAAATAGGGCGAAACTCAGAGTAACTACAGGCGTTGGCTTTTTTGGGAAGCGGAATAACCTGAGCACTCTTCCAGCAACTAGGAAATACACTTGTTGAAATGGAAACGTTTAAGATATGGGTTAAAATAGGACAAATGATATCGAGGATAGGAATGATCATATTGCGGCTAATATCGTCAGTGCCAACAGCATTAGAGGATATGGACAGAGCACTCTTTTTAACATCACATTCGGCGAATGAACTAAAAGCGAACGGTGGATAAGCAGGAGTTGTAGGCGTTGAAAGAAGTTTTAAAGTATTTTCTTTTTCAATGGCATCGATCACATTGGATGTACTAAAATGTTGATTTAGGAGTTCAATGTCAAGATTACTGCGAGAGGAAGAACTATGGGACGATTTGCCAACTCCAAGCGATTCTAGAAACTTCCAAACTTTCACTGGGTCGCCGTTCTCGACAGATGTATGGATATGGCGTCGTTGTGCGTCCCTACACGATGTATTGCAGCGATTTCGAAATTTATTATATTTAGCTCGATTTGTGTCAGTGTTATTTGCCTTTAGCTTACTCTTGGCCTTATTCTTTTTTTCGATAAGAGACTTTATGTCATCAGACAGCCAAGGTGCTGGAAGATGTTTCATTCTAACCGGCCTGTAATAATGTAATAATTTAATAGATTAATGCTAAAAAAATTTTCAAAAAATATTATTTATTATACAATAAGCAATTTGGCTTTACGCGTTTCTGTACGTTTTCTGTGATCTATCTAAGGCCTTGGATTGTGTCCAGTATGTAGACTCCTTATGAACAATACCGTTTTCTTTGATATTCCGTTAGATAATAAATTACAGTGGTGTCTCCATATAAGTCTATCGAATAGGCTCAGCTCAGCGGCTTACACCGTTAAAAGAATTCGTCGTCTGATAGATAAATAAAAATAAAAAAAAACGTTGTGGTTGTATAAAAGAAGATGTAGTGACTAAATTGAGAAAGGTTCGCTTAGATGGTTTGGGCATGTAGAGAGAATGAATTAAAGGAGACTAATAAAAAGGATTTATGAGTCAAGCGTGAATCCGATAGTTGGAAGGGGAAGACCAAGGCCAACGTCCCTGGACCAAATCCAGGACATTTTAAATAACGGCCAGGTTAAGAGTACTCTAAACCGATGAACTTGTATGAAAGGTTTAATGAAAATGAAAGAACCGAAGGAGATATGCAAGGATCGTGGCAAGTGGAAGGACGTGGTCTCTGCTTACCCCGAAGGGAATGAGGCGTGATGCTATATATGTGGTTTCTTTACAGCATGGTACCAGAATTCCTTACTTGAGAGTACGTTTTCGCCGGAAGGTTGGTAACTAACCAGGATCGAAGCCTCCCAGGAGTCCAGACTCGGACAAATTATAAAATGCAATTTTTGAAACTCGCCCTCGAATTCGTATTCGCCCTAAATTAGAAATACTTCAAGTATCAATATGTATTCGTGCAAGTAATAACAATTGGGCAGGAACAATTACGTTACGTCACGAATCTCCATTCACAGTTTATGAGATTGCAACACACTGACCGCTGGTGGGTAATCTCTGATGACATTTTACCGAGAGGTACAATAGGAGGAGTTTGATTCCCGATTGAGTATAATCACCGATTTAAATTAAATTTACACAGAGTCTAGGGCCTCAGAAAGAACATAGGCTACTTTTTTAATTAAAAAAAAGGATGTAAGGGATGGAAACATAGTCATTTTTAGATATACAACCTTAAAATATATTTTTTAAGCTGTTACTAATATTGCAAATGCGAATGACGAAGTTAGTGAGCTTTTTGTAATTAAATTTTGTAAACAGATGGTTGAAGTCTGAGGAGGAACATAAACGTAGGCAAATATTTGAAAACTAGAAGTCTCAAATGATTTATATACTCGATATTTTTATGTTATTCAGGAAAATATCAGCTGTTTTGAAAGCTTCGAATCACAATAGAGTAAATTATAGAAAACTGATAGTAGCCCATTATCCTTCCACTGCTGAGCACAGAAGTGAGCATCACTCATAAGAGAGAGGGCTTTTACAGCATGGACCCACCACACTGCGGGTTGACAGGCATAATACTCACGTGCACTCTCTATTCCATCACTCAGGACACCGTCTACTATTATTTAGACTTCAAGTCCTTGTGAGGATCTTCTTACAAATGATAGAGTTTATTGCAATTTATTTACAGATTAATTCAAAAGGATATCAGACTGATTTCATTACGGGTTCTTCTCGAAACCCTCGAACTTATTAATACGATCTTTTGTATAACCCGTTGTAATTAATGAAACTAATGGTAAGAATTCAACCATAATTAATTTAAATTTAAAGTCAAAGGTTCAAACTATATACTGGAAACCCCGACCCGACTGTGGGGTAGGGAGTGTGGGACTCCACGAGGGTACTAACTTCCAATACCCACTAAAACCCAGCGGGACCGTCATTAATCATGAAGGGGGAGCCAGGGGCTCGTTGAAGCATTCCTCTCTGGCCCCGCTGTTGCAGCTCACAGATATTCTACAGGGGAAGGCGGTGTGTTTCCTACACCCCTTCATCGGGGCTGGAATGTTTCGGCAGGAGTCTCGCAAAAGGAGGCAACCGCTCTCTGATAAGTATTGCTCCTATAATGCTGAGAGGTCTGTACCGATCACAGACGTCAAAATGAGTCGCTGAGGTCCCAATGCGGGACATTCTGCCACAGTGGTGGGCAGTGTCTGACGAGGCACCACAGTCGTGACATCTGGCCGACGGCTGTACAATAGTTTGGTACAGGTATTTCCCGAAGCAACCATGACTGGTAAGCACCTGTACCAACCTGTAGGAGAGCGAAATGAGGGCACATCGCACCTACTATGGCCCCGCCTGCTACTGGGGATCCGAGATCCTTCTTCCATCTTTGGGTCAAGGCTCTGTTAGCTAGAACCCTGACGCTCCATATTTCGTCAGCGTCTGGTGATTCCCCTCTGGTTCTCGCGGCTACTCTGCACAATGATAAGCAGCCGTGAGAACTTCCGGGGGATCACCTGCCAGGAGTGTTGCTGTTGTGCATGACACTGTATGGTGCCCTCGTATAGCTCTGACTGCTATAACCCTCACACGTGCACGACTGGACCTATTGCGATAATCATTCTCTTGTTCTGTTCATTATAGTAAAGAAAAGGTTCGTATGAAAGAAAAAAATTAACAAAATTAGGTGGAACGTCACAAATTTTAAGTAACTTAACCACCATAATTAATTTTCTAATATAACCTCTTTAGTGCTTTTGACATTACAAACTTTTTTAATATAACCTTATGACGTTTGACATATTTGACAGCATACGCATATATACTCTATATGTAGTGTGAGTAATGTGTTTGTTTATTGATTTAATGTATTTTTTTATGCATAATTTTTAAATAATATTATCATTGTGCACTTCTCTATGTGTGGTAAAAATAGATCAGAAAATGGCAACACTTGATACAAAACTCCTCTGATTAAAACAAGGATGTGCCCAGATTTAAATAATTGTTTTTTAGTTTATAATAGTCGTGAAAAATCTAAGACAACATTATGGTGATTAATAATTTGACTTTCCTTCCTTGTCATATGTTTCCGCAAAGCAACGCGCGAGTTATTCAAGTAATTGTTACAATAAAATAGAAATATACAGTGAAATTTATTAAACCGTCTACGTTTAAACATCAGAATATACAAGGTTTTAGGAGACCGCTCCCGAAAACGAAGATAGATGATAGATGATAGTACTAATGAATCATATTATAAAACGTTTTGTTAGTATAAAATTACGGTACTAAGAAAAGCCTAACAATGAAACACAATCAGCCGACGCACGGGTCAACGAACGCACTGTTAGTCTCGAGGCCTCAGTGTTTATAAAAGAAAATACTACACTGGCTAGAAACTTAGTTTATTAATTGTTTATATGATTACCTTTTTAAAAGGTCTTTTTTTTATTGCTGACAGATTAGCGTTTGACTGTGATCTCACCTGATGGTAAGTGATGATACAGTCTAAGATGGAAGCGCGCTAATCTGTTAAGAGGCGATATACCCCTTACGGTTTCTACACAGCATCGTACCGGAACACAAATCTCTTTGTTTGGCGGTACGTTTTTGCTGGTAGGGTGGTAACTAGCCACGGCCGAAGCCTCCCACCAGTCCAGACTCAGACAAATTAGAAAATAGAATTTCCTAAATTCGTCCTACCGTGGATCGAACCCGGGACCTGAGTTTTATCACTAGTCCAGACCGACAGGCAGAAATCAGGTCCGTAGTCTTGGACAGTAATTCGACTAATTACCAGAACGACTGGCTGTTTGAGGCAGAGCTACGGATTTTATGGCAATATATCGCTGACTGATTGTTCACATCTTGACTGACATAGCAGACAGTTGCAGGTCAGCGTTATTTAGGGATTTAACAGCACCCGGCATCCATCAGTGTGCGTGTAAAAAAAGACTAAAATCAGGATCGATTTTTTTCTGTCCCATCATCAAAGGTGTCATTAGTGCTATCGTCACTTTTCATTTTCGGGAGCGGTCTCAACACCTTGTATATTCAAGTTTTGTCTATTTTTAATTGAATATTCACATTACACACTAAATAAAATAATAGTACCTCTTACGCCGATTTGTTTTTATTGCTAACAGGTTAGCGCTTGACTGTAATCACACCTGATGATACAGTATAATAATAATAATAATAATAATATTTCTTTATTAGGTGCAACAAAGGCCCATTTGTTAGTTACAATTTTACTTAAAAACTATGTTAGTGGAAAAGAAAATACCAACAAATTATACATTTATTTAAATTTAAAAACTATCTAACTAACTATTTACAAGATATATACAGAACCATCTCACCGCACCAAAACAGATATAAATTTCTGCTGGATTGGCGAGTCTAGTTTTCCCGCTAGCATTTTCAGGATACTGTTGGAGCTCGAGCGCAGTCTTGCCAGGAGGGATGACGTCCTCTTTCTTATGATGGCATAAAAGTCATCCGTTCTCTCCTGCGCAAACATGCTTGAAGCTGAGCAAAACCGCGGCAAACCCAACAGCATCCTGAAACCATTATTATATTGAACCCTCAATGTGTCTAGCGACTTCAAAGTGTAATTTACCCACAGACTCCCGGTGTAAAAGGTTTGACAATACGCTTTGAATAATGTTATTTTAGCTTCTTTGCTACACCTTGCGAACCTGCGGGCTAACAT
>JACTOM010000924.1:4197011-4211023 GCA_015832385.1 Elymnias hypermnestra | reverse complement strand
GTCATCAAATGTTTACTCTACGCTGATGATCAAGTAATACTTGCGTCATCCGCTAACGAGCTTCAGGAGATGCTAAATATTATGAATGAAGCTTTGAAAGGGAAAGGAATGAAAGTGAATGTAAACAAAACGAAAGTTATGCTTTTTGAACGAGATGAATCTATGATGAATGGCAATATTTTGATAGATGGGGAACAAGTGGAAGAGGTGAAAGAATTTGTATACTTGGGATCTAAATTTACAAAAGATGGAACATGTGACAGTGATATCGAAAGGAGAGTGAATGCAGGGAATATGGTAAATGGTGCTCTGCATGCTTTTATGAATAGCCAGATGGTGTCTCAAAGGGCTAGACTGGCAGTGCATGCTGGAGTGTTGGTGCCAACACTTATGTATGGTAGTGAAAGTTGGGTGTGGATTAAAACTGAGTGACATGAGTGGATTAAAACTGAGTGACAGAGTAAGAAATAGTGTGATAAGAGAACGTTGCGGTATAAAAGAAGGTATGCTTACATGGTTTGGACATGTAGAGAGAATGAATGAAAGGAGGCTGACAAAAAGGATTTATGAGACAAGAGTGAATGCGAAAGTTGAAGGGGAAGACCAAGGCGAACGTTTTTGGACCAAATCCAGGACATTTTAAATAAGGGCCAGGTCAAGAGTACTCTAAACCGACGAACTTGTATGAAAGGTTTAATGAGAATGAAAGAAGCGAAGGAGATATGCAAGGATCGTGGCAAGTGTAAGGATGTTGTCACTGCCTACCCCGAAGGGAATGAGGCGTGATGCTATGTATGTATCAAGAATTATTAAAAAACTATCATACATGAACGCCTGTAAAAAAATAATAGCAAAAACGTTACCTTTATATTTGCTAACTTTAAAGAGCCAGGCGTTTATATTAAAGACGTTTTCATATAAAGTACTGTACTTGTTAATATTTATTTATTTCATAGATACACCAACAGACCATTATAATTAAATAGACAATAGAAAGAGACCAAAACGCTAAACATCAATATTATAAATAGAATTTCTATTCTATATCATTACATATACATAATATGTTCTTAAAATTGACAGGATTATAGTGAAAAATGTCAATGTCAATGTAGTTTGAGTAATTGCTGTCAAATTTGTGCAGGCATTTCCAATAACAATATGCAAATATACTATTGGCTGATAAAGTAGATTTAACAAAGAAGATAGCTAAAAGAGATTCAGCAAGTTCTTTTAACAACGTCCTGTCGACGAGGTTCGGAGGATGAGAGCTCTTTTTTTACGCTGGGAAATGAATTAATGCACCCCGACTAACAACGGGCCTGTGGGTCTCGAGGGGGAGACCTAGCAATGCCCACTAAAACCCAGCGCAGCCCTGTTCATCCATTAGTGGAACAATGAGAGCCTTTGCCGATGGAGCCCCGGTTCTAAAATGGATAGAGGACTTCGGGTCCCCAGTGGCGGCGATCCGTCCTCACCTGGAACAGCGTCCTAGAGAACGCTCTCCTACAGATTGGTCCAGGACCGGACATAGATGCTTCGGAAATTTCCAGCATTAAATTGGCTGGGTGGAGACACTCGATTGCCAAAAGTGTGGGGCAGCTATCTACTGGGTACACCATAACTTGGCAGATTGTGCAGCCTGGGAACTTTAGTGTGACCTCCTGGTGGCGATGATGAGTGGCGACCTCTCGATAGGGAGTATTTTAGGCGTGTTCCGCTGTATTCTCCCTCCCTCCTTTGAGCGATAGAGGGAGAATACAGCGGAAGCTCCCTCTCAACGCCGAAGGAAGCGGGGCACTAGGTGGCGTTTGATTACGCACCTCATGCGGCCTTCGTGAATAGTCGGTATCTTCCGGGACGCTAGGGATGAATTCTTAAGTGGAACACCTTATCCCTCCCTAATGGATGAAGACGTTTCCACTGGTTTTATATAGGTATAGCGAGGCCTTCACCATATCGCAGCGTCAAAAAGAAAAGGGTGCTCTTTTAACAATAAATATATATTGTTGCCTCATTGGTCTAGTGGTTAGTGTTCGGTTACAGCCATGAGGTTCTGGGTTCGAGTCCCAAGTCGGGCTTATTCAAAAATGGATATTGAGTTTTCTTTTAAGATTTTCTCAATATTTGTCCGAAGTTGGGCAGTTGGGAGTGTAATCCAATCCTGTGCCTTGGTAAGCATGTTAAGCCGTCGGTCTTGTGCCTGATCTCTCACCGGTTGTGTCGGATTCCCCTCACATCAGACTATGAGAAAGAAGGATTAGAGAGTGCACTTGTGTACTATGCCTGCCAATCCGCAGTGGAGTAGCGTAGTGGGTCTATGCTCTAAAAACCCTGTCTCATGAGTGAAGAGGCCTGTGCTCAGCAGTGGAACGGTAATGGGCTGCTATTTACCTTATATACCTAATGTTTAAAATTTTAATGTAATTAAATGAACTGTGTGATCTACATCTCTATAAACCTTGAAGTAACTCATGAATAAATGAATAGTAAGAAGTATTAAAATTGTCCAAGGACAAAGGGCACCCAGTTCCCACGTAAGGTACTAAGAAAAAAACAAAGAAGCCCTGCAGTAACGACCGGGACATCGAACCCGAACCAAGTCGACCGTAACAAACGCCATATACCATTTGCGATCGACACTCGCGTTTAAAAACTATTCATTCAGCTATTTCGATAATGAAGTCAGCTTAATTATGAAATATTAAAAGACTTCTCTTTTTCAATGACCCACTCCAACAGGCTCTAAAGAAGCTTACCAAGGGGTTTCACTTAGCTTTGAAGAGGCTTACTAGGGTGTTGGACTTGGATTCGAAGAGGTTTACTGGTGGTTTCACTTGCTGGGGTGTTGCACTTAGCTTTGAAGAGGCTTACTGGGGTTTCACTTACTGGCGTGTTGCACGTAGCTTTGAAGAGGCTTGAGGTTTCACTTACTGGGGTGCTGCACTTATCTTTGAAGAGGCTTACTGGTGATTTCACTTACTGGTGTGTTGCACGTAGCTTTGAAGAGGCTTACTGGGGGTTTCACTTACTGGGGTGCTACACTTAGCTTTGAAGAGGCTTACTGGTGGTTTCACTTACTGGGGTGTTGCACTTAGCTTTGAAGAGGCTTACTGGTGGTTTCACTTACTGGGGTGTTGCACTTAGCTTTGAAGAGGCTTACTGGTGGTTTCACTTACTGGGGTGTTGCACTTAGCTTTGAAGAGGCTTACTGGTGGTTTCACTTACTGGGGTGTTGCACTTAGCTTTGAAGAGGCTTACTGGTGGTTTCACTTACTGGGGTGTTGCACTTAGCTTTGAAGAGGCTTACTGGTGGTTTCACTTACTGGGGTGTTGCACTTAGCTTTGAAGAGGCTTACTGGTGGTTTCACTTACTGGGGTGTTGCACTTAGCTTTGAAGAGGCTTACTGGTGGTTTCACTTACTGGGGTGTTGCACTTAGCTTTGAAGAGGCTTACTGGTGGTTTCACTTACTGGGGTGTTGCACTTAGCTTTGAAGAGGCTTACTGGTGGTTTCACTTACTGGGGTGTTGCACTTAGCTTTGAAGAGGCTTACTGGTGGTTTCACTTACTGGGGTGTTGCACTTAGCTTTGAAGAGGCTTACTGGTGGTTTCACTTACTGGGGTGTTGCACTTAGCTTTGAAGAGGCTTACTGGTGGTTTCACTTGCTGGGGTGTTGCACTTAGCTTTGAAGAGGCTTACTGGTGGTTTCACTTACTGGTGTGTTGCACTTAGCTTTGAAGAGGCTTACCGGGGTTTTCACTTACTGGGGTGCTACACTTAGCTTTGAAGAGGCTTACTGGGGGTATATGTTAATAAATTATTTTTTATCTCGCTGAAACTCTTCAACGGCTTTACTGATCTGACCAATTTACTTTTTGAATTAACTGTCCAGAGAAGATTTATGAGGTAAGTGAATAAAAAAATGCAAGGAATATCGTATAAATTATATAAAAACAACAATTTCGCTTTCCCTCAGAAACTATTCCTATTTGTCAAACATTTGATGTTCGTCCCATCGTAAAAAATCAAATTCAATTAAATGAATAGTTTTTTTTTTGCATTTGTGTTTGACTTTTGGCATTGACAAACAAAAGAAATTTGGCGGGAAACTGGACGTAAAGGTCGCGTTCTTTTTATTACGAATTCTTTTTGTTCTATATAAGTTTTTACCATATTTTATCGATTCTGATACTCGCATTGCTAGCAGAGGTCCCGTGTTCGATCCCCGGTAAGGCGGATTTAGGAAATTGCATTTACTAATTTGTCTGAGTCTGAAGAAGAGTCCACGAGTATCACAATGGAGCATGGCTTTTACATAATATAAAAATAAGAGATATAGTTAACACCATAGCGTAAAGTGCTCTTCCGTTACGCATCGCCTGTGCCTTACTAATGCGTCACACATGCACGACCACAACAGGTGCGCACGCACACATGCACATGACATACAGCATGCTCCGAATAATGACTCCTACTTACTGGCTCACAAACTCGATTTGTGAATAATTTATTTAAATAATTAAATTAATATTATTATGCGAGTATACCGACTCTATTTATCATTATTAATTCTTTACGCACTACCCGGCTGCTTTTATACAATCACCTTTTCCTTAAGATATGTTTGTAGAAGCCTTGTACATTCGTGTTATTAAGGTGTACAAAAAAGAATATTATTAATTAGCAACAAAGTGGAAGTTGTGAAACAGTTTGTATTCTTGGGATATAAATTTACAAAAGATGGAACATGTGAAAGTGATGTTGAAAGGAGAGTGAATGTAGGGAATATGGTAAATGGTGCTTTGCACGCCTTTATGAATAGCCAGATGGTGTCTCAAAGGGCCAGACTGGCTGTGCATGGAGGAGAGTTGATGCCAACACTTATGTATGGGATTGAAAGTTGGGTATGGCATGTAGAATCGCAAAAGTAAAATAAATGCGGTAGATATAAGAATGTTGAATAATATGAGTGAGTTAAAACTGAGTCATATAATAGGAAATAGTGTGATACGAGAACTTTTTGGTATAAAAGAAGATGTAGTAACTAAAATTAACAAAGGTATGCTTATATGGTTTGGGCACGTACAGAGAATGAATGAAAGGAGACTGACAAAAAGGATTTATGAGTCAAGAGCGAATAGGAAAGTTGGAAGGGGAACACCAAGGTGACCGTATCTGGATCAAATCCAAGACATTTCAAATGAGGGCCAGGTCAAGAGTACTTTAGACCGTGAAACTTGTATGAAAGGTTTCATGAGAATGAATGAATAAAATAAAAAAAAAATAAAAAAAAATGATGCTATGTGCGTATTATTTATATAACTTACTTAATATAAATAAAATTGCTGTGAATTATAGTAGGCTACATAAAATTGATAATTCATTCAAGAGAAACTGTATACGTTTCTATAAATCTATATCTATTCTATTTGTAAAATAAATAAATAAAAACCTCCCAGAAGAAGTTATAGTCACTAAATAAATTGAAATATTTTATAAAAAGGAAACTAATTGAGAAATCATTCTATAATTAGAAGGACTACTAAGAAGATAAAAAAGCGTGGGAGTGAACGAATTGCTCCAAACGACGTAGAATAAATTAAAAATATATATTGTAATGACGATGGGGAAAAAAACATCCACAACAACGTATATCCGACTGATTTTGTTGTGGTCTCTTCTCAGAACGGGGGCGCGAAGGAACCCTCGTAACTTGAGATTGTAAGTCGTTCTTTAATATCATCATCAGTCTTACAATGAAATAACATATAAAAAACCATATTTGACGATTCCAAAGTGCTGTAAAGTCCTACTTGAATAAAATTAATTTGATATTTATTAATTCATATAGCATAAAGTATAAGTAATAAAAATTTTATTTGAGGCCCTCAATGTGCCCATACAATTTTACATAATACAATAATATAAATATAAAAATATAATGATACAAGGAATACGAAAGATCAAAAATAGCTGTGGTTTCCTCCCAATACAACGACATGTTAACGTTTTCACAATTTTTTCCCAAAGTAAAACAATGCAGTAAATATCGGACTCAATCGGATCAAGGTGAAATAAAATAAAGATCTTTCATAATTGTCGCTGAAATGAGTTGAAATGTATTATACTATTCAGTATAGCCTTCATCCTTTGTTAGGTATTTCTAAAGCGTTTTATAAAATTATGAAATTACTAAAAAACTACGTTAAAAAATTTAAAAGAAAACAAAAAATAAATATGGACTTAATTGAAATAAATGCAGCAGCACTTCATTACCTTTCTGTAAAAAAATATGATAAAAATGATACACGTACAGGCCTTATCACAAAAGCAGAGAGTATAACCTGAAAGGGCATATGATTATGGTATTGTTTATAAAACCCTCTCTCCTCTTAATGAGAAGGCCGGTGCCCAGCAGTGTGGTGTTAATGGACTGCTACTTACTTTACTTTTACTTATAAAACCTACCATTATATTGGGGTCCACAAAATATTAAGGCAACCTAGTAGTACTTTGCGAACATGTCCCGCAATAAAGGTCAAGGATAACTCTACTGACCTATTTAACCTAATATGCTATGCAAGTAAACCTCAATGGGAATTCCTTATTTAAATGCCATAGATTCGCCGGAATATGCGAGAATAAACCGTAACAATTCCTGACCTTTATATTAATCAAAGTAAAACTCAAACTACCACCGGTCATTTTCAATTTATAAATTATTTTAAAACTTTTTATATTTACGTCATTACGACTCCGGGATATTGTAAGCGTTACATATTTCATTTCCCAGAAATAAATGATAATTCTATAATTTAACTAACTGTATCCAGCAGTGTACACCACGTAGTTTCCGATCCCATGGAAATATAGTGAAATCCGTATCAAAATTTCAATTTAAAGCATCAAAATCGGTTTAGCCTATTAAATATCACATACACATGTTTATACATATAAGATAAAAAAATGTGCTACCCTGCAGTAGAACAGTCTGGTGGGTTTATGCTCTTAACTACTAATTACCTTACGGTCAACAAAATATCTCTGATATTATTTTTAATTACACATTTAGATCATACTGTATCTCTTATCACTTCGTTACCTTAACGTATACACAATCTGCAATTTTATATGCTTGTTTAAAAATATAATATAGTCTTTATTGTAATGAACATAAAGTCAACAAAAAGTTATACAAGTGCAAATATAGCTGTGTACTTTTATCCACATTAACCAGTTTCGGGTGAGCCTCTTCGTCCGTCTCTACAAAACTAAATTGTATAAAATTTCTGCGGGTGTATTATATCATACGGGTCAATGTATAATGGTTACGAATATGTTCCGATTTTGAACACAATGGTTTTTCGTATTTAGAATTACGTCGGCGCCATTTCGTACGGACGTTGGCGCTGTTCCTTTTTTTTAAATTATTATTTTTGTTGACAGTGGCAAAAGGTTTGTGTTGTGATTTTCATTTAAAAAGTAAGTATATGTTTTTTTAATTATTTTATTAAATATGATAATATATTAGCAAAGTTGCGTGACTATGTCAGTATGTCGTAGCTTTATCGAATAACAATACAGTAAGTGTTACTTACGTGACTTCATACGTTTAAGTGTTTGCATTTAATACGTACGTTATAAATAATTTCTTTTTGGAAAATGACAGTGCTTCCTTAATTGTTTGTATAGAGATTAATGTAAAAAGTATATATAGTTAGGAATATTTTTAGTTTGACTGTAATTCGTTATGTTTCGTTTTATTAAAAGCAAATTATAAGTCAATTTTTTTCCTTAAATGAGTCTAACATGATAGATATTTTTTTTTTAATAATTACAAATAAGAATAATCGTGTTTTTATCAGACTTCAAGAAACTCCACCATATACCGGCTTAGCTTTTTTTTGACAGTAGCCCATAAAATAGTTTGAGTGACGTTTAAATTGGTATATAAACTCCTTTGTTTTCGTAAGTACTTATATATTTATATTGATAGCCATGGTGGCTATCCATTGGAATAGATACTTTCTGGGATACGACTTTGAATCCTGGAAAGGCACCACTGATTTGTATGTGTAAAACTTATATGTATGTTTGTCTTGACGAGAATTAAACCTAAAATTTAATTCAACTATCATCACTTACCATTAGGTGTGCATAGATAAAAAAGATATCTTTTTCACATTTTACTAAAAAGGCCGTTTGCGTATCGATTTTATCAAATCAAAATTCTGACTTTTTTAACAGGTACTTAATCAGCATGTCTAACGTTATATAATCTGTAACTCATTAATAAAGCATTAACAGTGTAATAAAAATTAAATTTGAATTCATAACGATTAATGTGCATCTTTAATTCATTCATACCGTATGGTTTATGTTTCACAACATTAAAATTAATTATAGCGCTGATATAACTGTAAAATGATAAATAAAATGCGGATAGAACTGAATAAATGTATGCACAAGTGTCAATTAAAAAAATATATTCAAAATGGCGCGAAGGTCACACGAGTGTCTTGTCATTTCACATTTTTATTTACCCCAAATTTAATTCGGGATTATTTTTTATACTCTTTATATTTAGTCTAATTATAAAATAAAACGCCTGAATGAAGCATTAACAGTTTAATATTAAAACTCAAGGTCACAGAAGCGTCACGCCATTTTACGATTGTCTCGAATCTCGTTTTTAAATTTTAAAAAGCAATTTATCAAATTTGAATATGCACGTTTTGGTATCTTTGGCTTTTTATTAAAGAAATTAATATTAATTTTAACAAAAAAAGAACCGCCTTCAAAACAAACTTACAAATACATTAATATGCTCTAAATAGTAAGAAATAATTGCGTATTCTTTTATAGTTTTCTTCGTATTGTTATATTCGGAGTCGGCGTCAGCCAAGGTAGACGTTCCCCGCGTGTCCGGCGTAGCTACATATATAGGTACCTTGGCTGACACCGACTCCGAATATAACAATGCGATGAACACTATAAAAGAATATGCAATTATTTCTTACTTTTTACAGCATATTAATATATTTGTTAGTCTGTTTAGAAGCCGATTTTTTTTTGTTAAAATTTTTATTTATTTTTTGATTTTTAGTGAATCTGAAGTAAAGTAACAAATTTGTCTCAATATGTTTACACCTTAAAGGTGTTTTTCATATGAGATAGCGTTTAAGTGAAACAACTTTACAAAGTAAATTTACATTAATATCGCCACACCCGGGATCAAACCCGAAACTCTCATACCACCGCTTCACACATAATTCAATATATTTCAAATATTGCAATGCAGCAACAAACGTAAGGTCATTGGCATTTGATTACAGACAGTTATAGATTTTGCCAAAAATCACACTCTTACTGTAAGCCGTTGAGGAGTTCCATTGATCTTCATATTTAACTACGACTAGCACTTGACCATACCGAAGTTACGGTAGGCGACTCAAATATATGGATTGCTTATAGAAGATTCTACCAAGTATCGTTGATGTGCTCCTAAGAATTGAAGAGTTCCGTCACTTTGTCATGGAAACCCTCTAAGTATGTCCTTTCCAATAAAAAAAGAATCATCGAAATCGGTTGGCGTGATCTTGAGTCATTCGTCCATTTGTCGCGCACATGCTTAATGCAAATTTAACACATCTGGTTTTATCATGGATGCCATCATCAAAACTGGTTTTTAAAAAAATGGGACCCTATGACGAGCACCACCTTTCATTTAAAAAAAATCATCAAGATCGGTCCACCCAGTCGGGAGATATGAGGTAACAAACATAAAAATAAATAAAAAATACAGACGAATTGATAACCTCCTCCTTTTTTGAAGTCGGTTAAAAACTATAGGTATTTTTGATCATTGATAAACACCGGAAGTTTTAAGAAATCGTAACCGCTATACCAACTTTTTTAATGCAATTCCTCCTTAGTGCTTTTGACAATATAAACTTTTTTATATCAACCTTATGGTATTTAACATAAGTGTCAGCATTTGACAGCTACGGATATATACTCTATGCGTATGTGTGTAGGATAGTGTGCGTAGTGTTTTTTTTTTATTGATTTATCTAGTGACAGTATAATCTGATTGTTAATATAAGAAAATGTTAAATGAAATTTAAGAATTTGCTAATATCGAACCTTAAAATTAATTAAAATACGCCACCAGAAGCAATTATTGATAATAAGGTGATTTATTGTATTTTTTCTGCATAATTTTTTAAAAATATGATCATTGTGCTTCTTCTCTAAACAGAAATTGCTTCACGTGTTAATATATAAATGATACTCCTTTTTTTAAATAAATTTGTCTTTTTATAAAAAAATACAACTCTAGGTATTTTTTTTTTGCTGTATGGTTTAAACTTTTGCCTTTCATCTATATGTAATAAAATCAAAGGAATAAATACCTATGGGCACATTTGGCAACTTGTTCTTAATAAGCTTCTACGTTGCACAGGGAATACATACATACATACATAGCATCACGCCTCATTCCCATAGGGGTAGGCAGAGACAACATCCTTCCACTTGCCACGATCCTTGCATATCTCCTTCGCTTCTTTCAATCTCATTAAATCTTTCATACAAGTTCGTCGGTTTAGAGTACTCTTGACCTGGCCGTTATTTAAAATGTCCTGGATTTGGTCCAGGAACGTTCGCCTTGGTCTTCCCCTTCCAACTTTCGCATTCACTCTTGACTCATAAATCCTTTTTGTCAGTCTCCTTTCATTCATTCTCTCTACATGCCCAAACCATCTAAGCATACCTTTCTCAATTTTAGTCACTACGTCTTCTTTTATACCACAACGTTCTCTTATCACACTATTTCTCACTCTGTCACTCAGTTTTAATCCACTCATGCTTCTCAACGCTCTCATCTCTACCGCATTTATTTTACTTTTGTGATTCTTCTGCCATACCCAACTTTCACTACCATACATAAGTGTTGGCACCAACACTCCAGCATGCACTGCCAGTCTAGCCCTTTGAGACACCATCTGGCTATTCATAAAAGCATGCAGAGCACCATTTACCATATTCCCTGCATTCACTCTCCTTTCGATATCACTTTCACATGTTCCATCTTTTGTAAATTTAGATCCCAAGTATACAAATTCTTTCACCTCTTCCACTTGTTCCCCATCTATCAAAATATTGCCATTCATCATAGATTCATCTCGTTCAAAAAGCATAACTTTCGTTTTGTTTACATTCACTTTCATTCCTTTCCCTTTCAAAGCTTCATTCATAATATTTAGCATCTCCTGAAGCTCGTTAGCGGATGACGCAAGTATTACTTGATCATCAGCGTAGAGTAAACATTTGATGAGTAATTCATTCATTCTTAACCCATACATACATTCTTTTAAATCTGTCAAACATTTATGCACAGGGAATGACGTATATAAAGTCGTTTTTTAGACGATATAATTATATTTTTTTATGGAAAGTTTATTAATAATATGGCATTATATTTCTAATTTATAGTGTATCTAATAATGTTATTTTTACCTAAAATGACGTATTCCTTATCATTACACGCAGCTTATGTGATAGACATACAAACACGATAAGATATATGAGCTGATAACGGAAAATTTATAAGAGATATAATATGACAAAGAGACATTAATTTTATTTCATTTATTCAATTCATTTATTTATTTTAGTTTCAATTCGACCAGTGGTTTCAACATTATTAAGGTTCTATTGTCAAAGATTCAAAATTAGTTGTTGCAAGAATCTATTTATATAAAAATGAGTCCCTATTTTCCTACGTCACACGTGCACAGCTGGAACAATTTCGATATTTTTTTTATTTTTTCTGTTCTTTATAGTGGGGAGAAGATTCGTAGGAAAGAAAAAATTAACGAAATTACGTAGAACACCCGAAATTTTTAGTAAACTTAACCACCATAGTAACTTGTTATGTAACCTCCTTAGTGCTTTTGACAATACATACTTTTTGAATGCCACCTTATGATGTTTGACATAATTGTCAGCGATTGACAGATGCGTATATATATACTCTATGCGTGTGTGTCAAATAAATGGTGGTGTTTGTAATGTTTTATTGGATTTTTTGAGATATTTCTTTTTTAACTTTTACATATTTATATTAGATATATTTTTAAAGAATTGCTTATAAAATATTACAAGAATTAATATCAATGTTGGTTTTTTGATATATTTTGCATTGAATTACTTTATGTGCGTCTTCTACTTTTACGTGACACTGGCGAAGTAAATTGTGCCAGTCTAGCACAGGAAAAAGCCATAACTCCAAATAATAATAATAATGTTTTATTGTATTTATTATGCATTATTTTTTTTAATATTATCGCTGTGCACTCCTCCTCTATATAAACTATAAGTCATACTCCTCCGTAATTGCAATTTTCGTAAAAATTTATCGTCAGTAAATTAAAACAATACTTGTCGTTGTTAAACAAAAATGAAAATGATTTCTTTTCGATATATATTTTATTCATACTTTAACGTAAATACCAATTTGTTATCGATACCCCTTATAGTAAGAAGTAACAGGGTAATTAGGAATTAAATTACATTATCCATCATTTCGCTGAATTTATTTATCGCTGATTAATCAGAGACATTTGATACAACGATTACTTGAACGGCTTCTGTGCGAATTGCTACTCTTTTAGAGCTAAATGAACTTAGCTCCGACTTAGCCAAAATTGTTAACTTTTAGGTTCATTTTACTGATTAGTGGGTTGAGTCATAAGAGAGACCGAGGAAGACCAAATTTGCTTAACATAAAAAAGGTTATATTGAGCTATACTTAAAAGATACACATACGCTGTCTTAGAACTTTTTTTACAACATTTAAAGAGGAACAATTCTTTGATACATGATTTTTACGAAACCTTAAACGTTTACGCAGCGCACGCAGCGGAAGCTTTCAAAGGAAAAAAACTCAATTTGGAAATACTCTTCATTGGTGCAACGCTCCTATTGGGATTAACTTGATAATAAATCTCTATATCTTTTTTCTTTGTTATCGATAAACTTGAAAACTACTGGACCGATCGGCATGAGACCATGACCATTCGACGCGTAATTAATTGTAGAAGGTTTTAGGCTATTAATTTTTTGAATTCCATCAACCCTTTACCATTTCTTTCTCATATTTATGTGGACAATTATTTGTTTCTGGTACGAAAACTCGAGCGCACAAAGACTGCCAAAATGTCTAACGTCACTTCAATGCTTATAAACGCGTTTACACACACCCTCCCACACATCCACCCACGCACTCCCACACATCCACCCAAGCACTCCCACACATCCACCGACGCACTCCCACGCACTTCCACGCATCCACCCACGTACTTTCACGCATCCACCCACGCACTCCCACGCATCCACAAGGTTGTGACATGAATTATTAGACCATTGTCTATAGCAACGGTTTTGTTTATTCATTTCTAGGTTATGTAAAGCTGTCATTTATTTACGCTATCTTTTTTTTTCAAAACAAAAAAGATTCTGTGTGTCATTTAAGCGATTGTGTTACGAAGTCTGTTGGGTCTGCTAGTAACCTATAAAATTCCTCGATAAATGGGCTATCTAAACCTGAAAGAATTTTTCAAATCGGACCAGTAATTTCTGAGATAAATACGTCCAAGCAAATAAACTAAATTTTACTTAAGGCAATAGTATTAACTTCTATACAAAATCAAGTCAATTTTAAGACCAAATACATAACGTGTTTTAACCTAAACTTCATTACCTCACCACCATGCCTTTAAGAAGTTATATGTAACAGACATTGTGTGTAACAATGCACCAACACGTCATTGTATCCAAGGCGGCGCTTATCACACCTTATCACTCTCACCTTGGCTATAAAAATACCTAAAGACATGCATTTATAAATAAAAATTTAACAAAAAAAAAGAACCGCCTTCAAAACAAACTGTTACAAATATTAATATGCTCTAAAAAGTAAAAAAAATAATTGCGTATTCTCTCCC
>JACTOM010000924.1:4170596-4184435 GCA_015832385.1 Elymnias hypermnestra | reverse complement strand
ACTATCAGGCACATTGAATGTCTGTTTTTCAACGGGCTGGCCCCGGTCCCTGCTGTCTCCGGGAGCTAGTGGCTCCTTCCCGTTCTCGTTCAGCTCTCTCCTTCTGGCCCATGACGGATTCACAGAAGGAGATCATCGCCTTCCAAGAAACCTCCTTCGCCAGCATCTTCGCCATAACAACTGGTAGGGAGAGGTCGTTCCCAATTACACTGGCCAATTGATGCCGTTCTGATGTCCATGCTGGGCACTCTTCCAGGGTGTGCTGGGCGTCGTCCTTTTCCCATCCGCAGTGGTGACATTGAGGCGTTTGCTCGCGTCCTATCCGACACAGATACTCTGCGAAGCAACCGTACCCCGTGAGTATCTGTGTTAGCCGGAATGTGACACTTCCCCACCTCCTTTCTAGCCAGGCCTACATGTTTGGTAAAACAGCACCTACGACTCGTTGGCGTGCGCTTCTATCCTCCCCAAGGCGCGTCACTCAGGTCTCAATTGCCTGTTGATGCTCTACCCTTTTTAGCGTTGTGAGCTCAGTTTCCCCAACCCCTCCGTCACCTTTGAGAATGACACGACTGTAAGTAAATAGCCTCGTTGTCATATCCGCCAAGATATCTTAGGGCAGAAACCGTGCCAGGATAGTGGCTGCCTCAAAAGATATTGTGCGGTACCCCCTTGCGACCCTTATGGCCAGAGAGGGGGCGTCTGCTGCATTCTCACACGTGGGCCTCCTTTAGCGAGATTACATTCTCACAGAAGAAGGCCACTTCCCCCCAATATCTCTCACATGAAAGCGTCGCGCCTTCAGTGCTCTCAAGCAAGAGGTCTCCGCTGATCAATTTCTCTTACCCTTATAGTAATAAACGAAACGTAACTCTCTTTCTATGTTCACTAACTCCCTCTCAACTTCGCATTCACGAGCTTCAAATATCAGTTTTGGGTAGCCCATTTTTCGAGGAAAGTTATATAAAACCACATGAAGCAATATCTACAAGGAACAATATGTTACTGCGTGAGTACACTGACGAAGGAACTCCTCGATACCAGGAACCAGGCCTCGATAAATTAGAGAATACAACTTCCTAAATTTACACTTTTTTACCCTGGGAAATGCTTCTAAGTAAGCCAAGAAACGGGGAGCGTGGTTCTTACTGGCTGAGTCAATATATCCACTAAAAGCCAGAGAAATTACCGGTGTTAGGAGATCTTCAGACTCCCGGAAGAAACCTACTAAGGGTGTTCAAGGTGGAGATGAGAGGAGGAGACGTTCGACTCTCGCCCAGTCTCTTCTTTCGAAGGGGAGAAGCATCTGCTATAGTGACACTTCATCTCTCCAGTGCTTCCTTCAATGAGATGATATATAAGAGGGAGAAATGGAGAAAGAGAACAAGTTCGATTATCATAAAAAAAAATTGTAGCGAGCCAATCTTAAGAGATAGACAAATGCTGTCTTAAACTTTATTATAGAACTCTTTAAGAAGAAAATATACGTCGTACATGATTTTTGCATCACTTTAACCATTTACGCAGCGCACGCTACGGAAGCTCTCAGAGGGATTACATTTTCCTACTTATTGCAACATTTTTAATGATACATAGTTCGTAGTCTTCCTGGGTATGGAGCATTAACTTAACGAAGAATTCGAACCAATTGTTCCTGAGATGAGTGCGTTTCAACAAACTCTTCAGCTTTATAACATTAGTATAGACGTTTAGACGTAATTGACCCTCAGTTAATTGGTGAACGTGTTTTAAAACAATAGCTTGGATAAGATTTGGACAATGAGATCACGGTGTGACCCATTGTGCCAAGAATAATGCAGTTACGTCTCAACTGTGAACTGAATACAACATAATATGAGAATATCTTGACGTCTTCTCTTTATAAGTAGTGAAATTGAGCAAAACTGTTAA
This sequence comes from Elymnias hypermnestra, assembly GCA_015832385.1. Lineage (NCBI taxonomy): Eukaryota > Metazoa > Arthropoda > Insecta > Lepidoptera > Nymphalidae > Elymnias > Elymnias hypermnestra. The sequence goes on along the minus strand of JACTOM010000924.1, from coordinate 4,182,524 downwards.
TTTTATTTAAAATTGTCCAGAACTGGACTGATGGGGACATTCGTCGCTTCAACCGATGGACGTCCACTGCTGGACATAGGTCTCACGTAATGACCGCCACAAGGCCCGATCTTGCGCCGCCTGGCTCCAACGGCTACCGGCGACCCTCTTTATATCATCGGTCCACCTTGTGGGGGGTCTGCCTACACTGCGCCGTCCGGTGCGGGGTCGCCACTCCAGCACTTTCGGTCCCCAACGTCCATCGGTCCTTCGGACTATGTGCCCCGCCCATTGCCACTTCAGGTTCGCGATTCGTAGGGCTATGTCGGTGACTTTGGTTCTACTACGGATCTCTTCATTTCGAATTCGATCGCGTAGAGAAACTCCGAGCATAGCCCTCTCCATCGCACGCTGAGTGACTCTGAGCTTCCGCATGAGGCCCATAGTCAGCGACCACGTCTCAGAACCGTAGGTCATCACTGGCAACACGCACTGTTCGAAGACTTTGGTCTTCAGGCACTGAGGATTATCGGACGAAAATATCTGGCGTAGTTTCCCGAACGCTGCCCAACCGAGTTGGATTCGGTGGGGGACGGTGCCGATGGGGACATTACTAGAGTCTATTATCGAAGACTATACCCATAAAGTAGAACATCAGAAATTTTAAGAAAACTGAAACACCTTAGTAACTTTTCTAATGTAACCTCCTTAGTGCTTTTGACAATATAAACTCTTTTAATGTCACCTTATGACGTTTGACATAATTGACAGCGATTGACAGATACTCATATATACTCTATATCCGTATTTGTGCAATATGTTTTTTATTGATTTAACGTATTTATTTATGCAGATTTAAAAAGAAATTACATTCTGCACTCCTTCCCTATGTAAACTATAAGTGTGGAATATTTAATACTCCAAAGTCGGCATAATTTTCATAAAAAGGGATACAAAGCTTTTGCTTCACGTATTAAAGTATAGATTTCTAATCGATGACTTCAAATTTAAAGACACGAGTATTATTTCGGTTAACGTCTTGAGAAGATCTCAAAAAATCTCCATTTTTATTATCATCATCATAATATCATTACAATTTGGTTAGTTCATCTAAGTACGTTTCATTCACTCCCACGTTTTTATCGTTTTGTATTTAAGTATTTTTAATACAGATCTTTAAGTTATCAGATTATGAAGTTTAACTAATAGAAAACAAAAGGTATTTGTTAATGGAAAGCTCTAAAACGGAAACTGGGAGTCCCGCAGGGTTCCATATTAGGACCTTTTCTATTCCTCATGTACATCAATGACCTTGTAAACTTTCTCAAGGACGATTTCTTTGCTGATGATAGTTCACTACTATTTAAGGTTAACCCACTACAAACAGATTATGACGACGAAAACAACTCTCTCAATAAAGTAGTACAATGGCTTGAAGCTAATAATTTATTACTCGACGGAACAAAAGACATCTCTAGAATGTTTTCTGCGAATTTATTATGGCAACCTCCTTTATATAACATGTAGGTAATTAAAACTTATTTTTTATACAATAAGAGCTATAATAACGTTTATTAATTCATAAATTAATTACTTTGAATAAATTATTATTAACTAGCTGTGCAGACTTTAATGAGGTATTTGCAGTGCTCCAAAAATTTCGATATTTTAGCGAAATGGAGCCTATGCCTTTTCTCAGACTCCAAATTGTCTGTGTAGCTGTACAGCAGTTTTGGCGTAAAAGAGCAACAGACAAGAGTCACTTTCGCATTTATAATAATAATTAGGTCTAGTAAGATTTAGCCAGAAAAGCCAGATTATCATAGAAGTAGGCAAAACTTTCATGTATGTATTTTGTTCTATTTTCAGGTAAAATATCTGGGCCAAAGTGACGCAAGAGGATTGTGGGGCATCAAACACACGAGGAAACCAGTGGATTTGATGGTGGCAGCAGCGAAAGCGCTACCACCAGGTACTTCTTATAATTTCTAAAAGATCTATATATGTATTATAACCTTAGAGCAAAGAGACTCAATCTTTTTGTCTCCTAACCTAACCTGGACCCTTTACAGATCTCTCTCTCTAGCTCTATTTGAGGTATTATCAAAAATAATTATGTTGGCAGGGATGGATTTAATGTTATGCCCAAATTCCAGGTCAGGTGCTGCCAATAGTCAAGCTTACTATAACAGTGGAAGGTGTTCACTTAGAAACCCTCAATCATGGACCACAGAAAGACGAATTCGAACATATGGCTGTGTTCTTCAACATCCAGTCCATATCCTACGGAGTCCAGGACCTGGTCTACACCAGGGTGTTCTCCATGATCATTGTGAAGGACAATGCGGATGTGAAAGGCCTGAACCCCTTCGAGTGTCATGCATTTGTTTGCGAATCAAGGTAAGATATACTTCATATTCCTATAATGTAATGTGTTTTCTAAATTCTGAAGCCAATTTTTTCTATTGTGTACAGGGTTTAGTGTAGAGTAAAGCCAATGTATTTCTTGTTTTCTATATTGTAAAGCCAATGTTTTTCTGTGTTGTAAAGCCAACGTTTATTATATTGTTAAGTCAATGTTTTTCCCTGTTGTGAAGCCAATTTTTTCTATATTGTAAAGCCAACGTTGTTCTATATTGTAAAGCCAACATTTACTATAGTGTTGAGCCAATGTTTTTCTATGTTGTAAAACCAATATCTTCTATATAGTAAAGCCAACGTTTCCTGTATTGTTAAGCCAATGTTTTCGATGTTGTAAAGCCAACGTTTTGTACATTGTAAAACCAATGTATTGTTTAGTATACAGCCAATGTTTTTCTATGTTGTAAAGCCAACGTTTTCTATGTTGTTAAGACAATGTTTTTCTGTGTTGTAAAGCCAATGTGTTCTATATAGTAAAGCCAATGTTTTCGATGTTGTAAAGCCAACGTTTTGTACATTTTAAAACCAATGTATTGTTTAGTATACATCCAATGTTTTTCTATGTTGTTAAGCCAATGTTTTTCTATGGCGTAAAAGCAACGTTCTTAAATACAGTAAAGTGTTTCTTTAGTAAAACCGATAAGGTTTCGTAAATACAATGTTTTTCAGTAGTGTAAAGATATAGATGACGTTTATCTACGGTATAAAAGGCTTAGCTGATGGACAGAGAAGATAAATTTTTGAGTAATCTCTAAGTTAATACTTCTTTTGATTAGAAGTAACCTTAATAAACCATTTTGATTGTTAAGTTTAAGTTCTTCTTTTTTATGAACATACAAAAACGAAAATCGATGTATTATACTTGATATGAATAGTATTTCTATTATTTCTACTTGGTAAGCCTTTATATTGCTCTCTCTCTCCCCCGAAGGGCGCAGGGTACAAGGTAGCGTATGTTTGCGCAAGTCTCCTGCCTGAATCCTCAGTCTGTTTCATCCGGGACACAATGCGAAAGCTTAACCCCTGATACCTCCCTAATGGACGAAGAGTGTCTCGCTAGGTTTTAGTAGGTATTGTGGGGCTTTCTCCCTCAACAAACCCCAAAATTCTGACCCATAGATTGAGAAAAGTGCCAAATTGCTTTCTAATTAAATAAATGCGGAATTTGCGCGCATGCTTCAAATTTTTGTGTTTTTCTTCAAATTTTTATATATTTTTTTTGCATTTCGAAATATTTGCCTATATTTGAATAATTTGTAATTTACTTATTCACTTAATTCTTTTTACAGTTCATTTTACTTTAAACTGTTAAGTTTCGCAGATTTATTGTTTTTTTTTGGTTGTATAATGTGAATCTAATATCTAGTATATCTGTAGTCACTGACTGACTATATCTTAGTGATTGATACAGTTGCATATACGGTTACGATTTCTATATTATATTAAATATGTAGTTCATTAGATAAATCAAATATTTTATCGCAATATCTCTTCCCATGGATTCTTATCTGTAGTGGATAACTTTATTAGGTCAGATAGATACGATCATCACAGAGATATTTCGTAATATGACCCTGTTTGGATATTTTCTACGTCAATATACATTAATACGTGAAGCAAAAACCAGGGCCCATAGATGGTGATGGGAGGGCCTCGACCACTGTCGACGGTGGGAGGAGAATTTGTCGGGGAGAATTCCACCTAGAGGGTCGAAACAGATGTGGTCGGTCCCGCCCTCGAATCCCGTTCGCTGGTCTCCTTGGGCGGCGACGCCTCCTGGCAGGTGGCTGATCACATGGGGGAGTGTCTGTGTGTGTAGTGGAGGCAATGCGAGGATTGCGGTCGGCGCCGCCGGTCTTCCGTAATCCACTTCAAATAAATAAATAAATAAATAATCGTTTATTTGGGATAAACAATTAACAAGATGTAAGATACAAGATACAAGTAAAAATAACAGATATCCCAAATGGGAGGCACCTCAGCATAATGCCGCATTGGTACGCAAACCAATATGACGCTGTGCTCCACCAGGCACACAAATGTCCAAGAAACTAAGGCACACGTGGGCTGGATGAACTGTGGACGCGTGGACCTGCTGCGTTTTGTCTAGTTCGTGAAAGGGGAGCAAACTATTTGGTTCTTAACGCGCTGACTTCACCAATCGCAATTACAATACCAATAAAGCTCGTGGAAACTACACTTTTCACCAAAAAACACGAGGCACCGTTTTGTCCCAACGCGGCCTCTTCTTGACAAACAGTACAGGCCCAGGAGGCGCCCTCTAACGTATGCAGACCTTCGCGCCGCTTACCGATAGTTAGCGAGTTAGTTCCTCTAAAAGCTTACAGATGGCGCGAACAACACTTATCGAGAAGGTGTACATAATGATACAATAATATAGTCATATAAAATACATTAAATCAATAGAAAAACATACTCACTACCATGTATTTGACACGCATTTACATATGTCAATGTCATGTATCTGTCAATATCTGACAATTATGTCAAACGTCATAATATTACTTGAAAAAGTTTTTATTGTTAAAAGCACTAAGGAGGTTACATTTGAAAAGTCACTATAATGGTTAAGTGTATTTAAAATTTCTAATGTTCTACGTTACTTTGTTTATTTAATGCTTAAAATTCAAAGGTTAATGAGAAGTTGAGAGGGAGATCAGTTAGTGGAGACAGAAAAGGATAGAGTTATGTTTCATTTCAGTCGTGTCGTATTAAACTCATTCTTAAATTGTGTTGTTTTTAAAATAAGAACTTGAGGCAGTTTAGTTTTTCACAGTCATTTTTTTTCATTTACAGAAACGCAGCACGACGTCTCACGTATTCCTTAGCAGCTGCATTCCAGGATTACTCCAGGAGAGTCAAAGAAATGCAAGCCAATCCAGGTAAGACTTTTTACTAGTTTTTGTCTGACATTTCGCTCGCATTACTCGCCATTTTCTACCTGTAGATGTAGACCAACTAAAGGACCAGACTGACTGTGCATGCTGGAATGTTGTTGCCAACACTTATCTATGGTGGTGAAAGTTGGGTATGGCAGAAGAATCACAAAAGTAAAATAAATGCGGTAGAGATGAGAGCGTTGAGAAGCATGAGTGGATTAAAACTGAGTGACAGAGTAAGAAATAGTGTGATAAGAGAACGGTGTGGTATAAAAGAAGACGTAGTGACTAAAATTGAGAAAGGTATGCTTAGATGGCTTGGGCATGTAGAGGGAATGAATGAAAGGAGACTGACAAATAGGATTTATGAGTCAAGATCGAATGGGAAAGCTGGAAGACAATTTTAGGTTTACAAAAGCTGGAACATGTGAAAGTGATATTGAAANTCTAAACCGACGAACTTGGATGAAAGGTTTAATGAGAATGAAAGAAGCGAAGGAGATATGCAAGGATCGTGGCAAGTGGAAGGATGTATGTATGTACTTTTCATAAATCTGTGATAACTGTAGTATCTAAACTATCATTTAAATTAATTATGGTCGAATTTCGACCATTAGTAGTATTAGGTTTCAAAGCTTATAAGATTGAGCCACAGTAGTTTTCTATATTTTTTATTACATTACAGAACTAGATGAGAGGCCTCCCAGCTTAAAGAAGAGATTTGCAATCGACTTAAGGACGCCAGAAGAAATTGAAGCCGATCTCGAAACGGAAGCGTAGTGAAAGGTTTCCCTTTAAAACCGTATTATTTAAAAATATGACGTTATTACATACAAATGTCTACAGATTAAATAAAGGCAATTATTTTCTAGGCAGTCTCTGGTACCTCAAAAAAGTGCATCGAATCATTTCGAAATATGTCGTTATTGCATACAAATATATACACATTAAAAATATTTTTTTATGGATAGTCTCTCGCAAAAAAGCGCATGCAAATGGCCACAAAATTTAAAAAAAGAAACTTTTTTGGAAATAAATTAGTCATAAATATATACAAGATATTAGGAGACCGCTTCCGAAAACGAAGACGGACGAAAGTACTAATGACACCTTTGATAATGCCGAAAAAAGTCGCTCCTGATTAAAAAAAAATTATATTCTTAAAACGATTTTAGTATTATGTATTTTATAAAAATGAAATTGTTAAAAAAAAACTAACAACAAAACACAAAATCAAATACAGTTGACGCTCGGGTCAACGAACGCACGCCGGCGCCAGAGTGTGTATAAAAGAAACTACGAAACTCCGCTCAGCGCCCGTGCGTTCGTCGACCCGAGCGTCAGCTGATTTTTTGTCTTTCATAGCTTGTTATTTTTTTGGTAATATGACACTATCTTATCATTTAGCTCTACTAATATGATGGAGCGTAAATAATGCTAATAAAATGTTTTAAAAATATGATTTTTTTAAATCAGTCACATCATCAAAGGTGTCATTAGTGTCATCGTCTGTCTGCATTTTCGCGGGAGGTTTCCTAACAGCTTGCATTGAATGTTTTACTCTTCATTATTAATTTAGTTAAAAAAAAAACCACTTTAGGTATAAAGTGATAATGTCAATTAATAAATTATTCATGAATTAAAATTGAGACTATTATAACCAAAGTATTTGTTTAAAATACACCAATACTATTTATATTAGATTATATGTAGATATAGTTATAGTTAGGATGTTTTTAAAATTATTTATTTTCATATGAGGGTAGATCAGAATGCAAATCATTAATAATTTAAATGTATTTTAATGACTTTCTTATGGAACGATATAAAAGACTTGATTGTTTGGAGACCGCTACCGAAAACAGACGTTTATAAAATGACAATAGTAGAACATACAAGCTACGGGCGCGCGGGCAGCTAGAGGTCGTTGACCCGGGCGTATGACGTTAGCTGTCTTAATTTTATGTTACAGTGCTAGGTTTTGAAGTGACTGATTCTTTAGGCTTTGAGGGTAAAATTTAGACGGATGAAACGCATGATTAGCGTCACGAAGATGTGCAGCGTTTTTAATGCCAACATGTGGAATTTTAATTTGCCCTCGTCATTTGATATATTTATGAAATATAAAATTTAATTAATAGTTTCTAATATTGGCAAAACACGTGGCGTTTTTATTAACAATTCGTGATTTGTGATACCTTTAGTTTGTATTTAATTTAATGTGTAATTTATTTCTTTAAATCCATCGTTTCATTTAGTTGTACTAACATGATGGAGCGTAAATAATGCTAAGTTTAAAAAATATCATAATTTAAATCAGAATCGATTCTTTTCCATCCCATAATCAAAGATGTCATTAGTAATATCGTCTGTCTTCGGGAGCGTTCTCCAAACACGTTGTTTTGATGCGAAAGTGTCACATCTCTAAACCATGCCATTTAAAGTGAAAAAAAATAAGCAATTTTCAGGAAAAAAGAAATCTTTATATAAGACATATTTTAGATTCAAATTACACATTCGTTGATGTGACACTTTTCAATTAAAATTGTAAAGTACAATGATTTGTAAGTCCCTCAAATTTATTGTCATTCGTGATGTAGATTATTACTATTTATATATGAAGATTTGTATTAATATAAAGTAGACTTAAAAGTTTGCTAAAGAAGTTTCACTTCTGACATGTGTAATTTATTTCTTTGAATCCATCGTTTCATTTAGTTGTACTAACATGATGGAGCGTAAATAATGTTTAAAAAATATCATATTTTAAATCGAAATCGATTCTTTTCCATCCATAATCAAAGATGTCATTAGTAATATCGTCTGTCTTCGGGAGCGTTCTCCAAACATCTTGTTTTGATGCGAAAGTGTCACATCTCAAAACCATATCATTTAAAGTGAAAAAAAATTAAGCAATTTTCAGGAAAAAAGAAATCTTTATATAAGGCATATTTTAGATTCAAATTACACATTCGTTGATGTGACACTCTTCAATTAAAATTGTAAAGTACAATGATTTGTAAGACCCTCATATTTGTGATGTAGATTTTTACTATTTATATATGAATATTTGTTTACATTAAATAGATTAAGAGTTTTGTGTAAATAGCGAAGCAAATATATAGTTATTTTGTGGTTTTTTTTTTTCATTATATCTGCAGAAAGTTAGGGGAAAATGTATCTGGAGAATTTGGAGAAGAAATCTATTATATTTTTAATGAGTGTTAATGCTATTTCTATGCTCATAAACTTATTGCAAAATAATTGTAATTGTTGCTAAAGCAATTGGATAGTTTAATAGAAAAAGACGACAATGACTCGTTAAAGGCACGTACGTTAATGAGGGGTGCTATAAAAGAATCCGAGAGGGCGGGTTCGGTACCCATTCGTAACGCAGTCAGCGTTGGAGCACAGACAGTTGACTTTGTCCCAGTTGATAACCACTACTTTTTTTCACACTGGGAAATGTCTTTTCGCACCTCGTTCAGATAAAATCTAAACGGGAGTGTAGTAAGCCAGAATACACCAATTAAACCCAGCGATACCATTCCCTGGTATTCCGGGATCCTCCTGCTGGAGAAGAGGAGCGTGTATAGTCCTCCCTCTGCTTCTCATTTGCCTCCTTCAGCGAAATAACAGATTCGCAGATTGAGACCACTGCCCTCCACTCCCTTTCGCTAGTGAGCATTGCGCCAATTAGACCCTCCAACGAAAGGTCTCCTTCGGTGATAACCAGTACTGCTATAATTAGATCACCAGACTGCCCTTGTCATACAGGCAAACTCATTATCATTTATTAATTGTGTTATGTCATGTTCAAGTTTCATTCATATATTTCTTCTCTTATAATCTGTTTCCTTCTGATATCCTCCCCCTGACCCTCAATTAAATCAGACATATACTCATTTATCCAAAGCAGATATATATCCTTTTTTTTTTCATAAAAAAATGATAGACACTTTACAATTGTTACAATTTTAATTAGAAAAACATTATAGAGGCTCTTTTTTTATTCATTTTACTTAACTCTGTTAATACATTTAACACAAATACGGCTTCTTCTTTAGTTTTCTTAACAGTTTCTTTATTACTCTTTACAAAATTTAAGAAACCGTCTTCAACACCATTTGCTACACCTTCAATAAGATCTAGAAGTCTAGATAAAGAGAGATGCAGCAGAAGTTCTGATTTGACTCTGTTATCAGCCCTTTGAAGGTATATTTGCTTCAGGTCCTGAAACCAGTTCTGTTTCTTGTACCTGGTTATGATAGATATATGTTTTATCGCATCATGTAACTGAAAGTGGAAATAAAATTGTATTCAACACATCCATATAAACTCCTCCTAATTAAAAGTTGATTCGATGGATTTTTTTACGTTTAAAAAGAAATAAAAAGAAGGAAAAACAAAAAGAGAGATAGGAAATAAGGAAGATACGAAGGAAGATAGAAATAAAGAAAGAAATGATTATAGAGAAATAACGAACTATAGAACGAAAGAAAAACAGAAATAGAAGATAAGAAACAAAGAAAAAACAAAAGATAGAAGTAAAAACGAGCGAAAGAATGAAAGCTTTATTCAGATCACTCAGATAAAACATATTAATTGATAAAAAAAAAGAATCAGACAACACAAACAACAGGTCGGAACAAGTTAGATTGACAAATTAACAAAATTCCACTACATCTAAAATAAAACAGCTTATGGGCGCCGCCATATTGGCCTTGGCTGCTCTGCCAAGCGCCTTTGACTTTGCGATGCAAAAACAAAGATAAAATGAGGCAGTGTACAAAAAAGTTCCGCATTAAAATTACTTATAGTTTGTTCGCGTTAAGTATGCAGTGAGTCATCATTTATTGCCGGTAAAGCCCCGCCCCCTAACCAACATCTATGCCCACAACTAGTCACAGTAAACTAACCTTGTAATTTGATTGGTTATGGGGCGGGGCTAAAAATGGTGACTCACAGCATTCTTAACGCGTACGAACTATAGCTGTTTCGTATTACTAAGTTTCATAAAACAGTGGCACATCCCAAACATGACTTTATGATGAAGAAAACTTTTAATTAAACGAAATAGTATGTCGTGGGCATTTATAATGGATCTTATGAGGCCATTTTGTCCAGATGCTGTTGTGGATGGATATTAAATGAAACTAGATGACATCAAAACTATAATCTATCAATCCTTTCCATTCCAACATCTTTATATATTAGTAGAAGAGACTAAAGGATCAAATAAAATATCTAAAATTTTAACGATTTTTCAAATGGCTGTATCTTTTAAAAAATGGTCGCATCGGAGTAAAATAAAAAGCAATTTGAAGCTTGAAGTTTCTAATTTTAAGAAACAAAAATTTCTAAACTTTTTGGATCTTAGGGTACAGGCTTGAAGAATGTTTTTCCAAGTTAACAACTATATGGATTGGACAGTTTGTCTATTCAGCTTCAATTTATTTCTTTTTGGTCTCCCAACGTGACTTGAAACGAAAATGGATCATTTTCTCTTTTTCAAAATCTACATTCAGTTTCTTAAACTTGAATAAAAGTTTTGGCAAGATCCTAAAATAAGAAACTTCAAGCTTCATATTGCTTTTTATTTTACTCCGATGCAACCATTTTTATAAAAGATACAGTCATTTGAAAAACCATTAAAAGTTGAATAATTTTTGATCCTTTAATTTTTTCCGTTACAGACATATATATATATATATATATATATATATATGTATATATGTCTGTATATGGTCTGAATCATATTCTAATGAATATACGCTGGAGTGCGGGGTGAGGCAAGGGGGGTTGACTTCACCGAAGCTCTTCAACGTAAGGAACTCAGCAGCAGCCGCGTCGGATGTCATATTGACGGGGTGTGCCTCAATAATATTAGTTATGCTGATGACATGGTGATGAGTGGTGGATGGTGGATGAGTGCGTCTGCCTGTGGCTTATCGAAGCTTTTAAGCATTTACGAAAGCTATGCTTACACCCACGGATTGAAATACAATGTCAAAAAAGCGAATGCATGATCTTTCAGGTCAAGGGAAAAGCTTTGCCCGCGAACATACCACCTGTTAAGCTTTACGGCACACCGCTAAACAGAGTGCCTCGTTTTAAATACCTTGGCCACGTGGTATCCTATGACCTTAAAGATGATGCAGACATAGAACGAGAGCGCAGGGCATTGTCGGTAAGAGCGAACATGATAGCGCGCAGGTTTGCTCGTTGTACTGTACCACAAAAGGTCACTCTTTTCAGAGCCTATTGTACATCTTTTTATACAAGCAGCCTCTGGATTGACTACACACGGAAGCAGTACAATGCCCTTCGTGTGCAGTATAATAATGCTTTCAGGAGTCGGGTGTAGACTGTTTCTACACTACCATCCGCAAACGGTGTGCATCCCTGGTGCGCAGGGTTCGGGGCAGCACTAACGGTATTCTGAAGGCATTTGCTGGCAGACTTGATTGCCAGTACTTGAACCATGCCTGTATGGTCCATGTACGGGCAAATCAAGGCTGTCACTAGTTAGGAAAATTACTTTTAAGTTAGTGTATTAACATTAGGCTAAGATTATTGTAACTAACATATATGATCCTTGTGGTCGAAATAAAAATTATTATTATTA
>JACTOM010000924.1:4156025-4169763 GCA_015832385.1 Elymnias hypermnestra | reverse complement strand
AGACTGACAAAAAGGATTTATGAGTCAAGAGTGAATGCGAAAGTTGGAAGGGGAAGACCGAGGCGAACGTTCCTGGACCAAATCCAGGACATTTTAAATAACGGCCAGGTCAAGAGTACTCTAAACCGACGAACTTGTATGAAAGGTTTAATGAGATTGAAAGAAGCGAAGGAGATATGCAAGGATCGTGGCAAGTGGAAGGATGTTGTCTCTGCCTACCCCTATGGAATGAGGCGTGATGCTATGTATGTATGTATGTTGAAATCAATTGTAATTAAAAAAACATGAATGGGTCCTCGACGCAATGGAACTTTGTCTGAATGCAAACGTCTAGTAAAATTGATAAAATTATCATTGATTAGCATAAACTGTGACTATTTTTCAAACACTACGCCGTCCCTAAATCGATCAACAACTTAAGCTATATTTATGAACATAAAAAACAACTCTGATACCCCTGAATGCTCGTGTTCTTGAATTGTTTTAAGTTCGTAACCACATGCAAGTACAACTACTACTACTATCACTATTATTCCCCTAGCCTTTTCCCACTTTACCGTGTTGGCTTTACTTATAATGGATTTCTAGGCATTCCTTCTTAAAACCTTCTTTGTCTTCTTCATTCTTTTACTAAAAAATGGAGCTAAACTTATATTAAACAGTGACTAAACATAAGGCGCTCTTATCGTATAATGATTTCTTCCAGACAAACTTTAGACCAAAGAAGATGGTAATCATAAAACTTGAGTCTGGCATAAATTGGAAGCCAGAGGGTGTCTCAAGGAGCCCAACTGGCTGCGCATGTAGTGCCAACACCAATGTAAGGTAGTGAAAGTTGGGTATAGCACAAGAAGCATAAAAGAGACGCGGTAGAGATGAAACTGAGTGACAAAATAAGAAATAGTGTGATAAAAGAACGTTGAGGTGTAAAAGAAGATGTAGTGACTAAAATTGAGAAAGTCATGCTTATATGGTTTGGGCACGTAGAGAGAATTAATGAAAGGAGACTGACAAATTTATTTTAGGATTTATGAATCAAGAGTGTATGGGAAATTTGGAAGGGGAAGATCAAGACGACCGTTCCTGGACCACATCCAGAACATTTTAAATAAGGGACAGGTCAAGAGTACTATAAACCGAACGTATATGAAAGGTTTAATGAGAACAAAAGAAGCGAAGGAGATATGCAAGGATTATGGGAAGTGGAAGGACGTGGTCTCTGCCTACTTGAAGGGAGTGAAGCGAGATGCTATGAATGTATAAATTAGATTAAAGTATGACATTAAAGAAGGAGCTGCCCACGATTGCCGTCTCCCTCCCTAGTGGTGATCTTTGGGTAAAGGATGCTGTGTGGTAGTTCACCAGGTCGTCTGAAACGGGTCGAGTCTATAAACAGGCACATCGCTGGAGGAGTTACGAATGTCTGTCAATCGCGTTTTTGTGACCCTGTTATCGAATGATATAGGAGCACCGCTGGGGGTTGGCTGGTTTGAGTCCGAAATAACCTGAAACATCCTCCAGAGTGTTTCCCAGCGTTAAATAAGTGACCCAAAGAACGATTTTTATTTTGGTGACATCGCTGGCGCAACGCAGGAGTATTTACTTCGTTAGCAGATATTCTTGGTTCTATTCCCATAAGGGTGGGTCTATTTGGAATGGCAGTCTGTAATAGATCTGGACTAGAGGGAGGCCATGCAAAAAAAATTGCATTCCGACACGAAGCAGCTCAGGTAGAAATCGTTAAAAAAGTTAGCACGCTTCTTATACGTTCTCATCAAACATTAAGAATCAAAATATTATAATTGACTATACTTACATCAAACCTAAGAGTTTTTTCAAAGCTGCCTGAATATTGACAGCCGTTTCTAACCAATTGTACTTCATTAGCTTTTCATTGTTCAATTGTATCGAATCCCCAAGAACAGTTAGCATGGCTTCAAATAGTTTGTTGAACGGAATACGATCGATATTATCTTTTAAATTTATATCCTTATTATCTGGTTTATTTTTTAATACAGACTTTAAAGGATTTGGTGTAAGTGGTACAATATCTAAACGGAATTTTTTAGTATATAACTCATCAATTCTAGACACCCGCTTATCTGTTGGTGTCTCTTTAGAGTCAGCTCTTCCGAAATAATAATCTATAGCTATGCTGTCTTCGTTTGGGTTTTTAGAGGTCTTGCTATGAGGGAAGTTTTGATTAGCCTTGCGACCCCGTGCTTCATTTTTATCTATTCCATAACCAAATATCCTTTGCAAATATAATATATTCCTAATAGCTCTGACATGATCTTTAATAGTATCACTATTGTGTATGCTGTTTATAGGATGATCCTCTTCGTCCGAATTAGGAAAGCGGGTTGGTTTAAAATAATTTTCGTAACCATCGTTATTATTTCCACTTCGCAAAACACGTCCAAAATAATAGTCTACATCTGGATAATCATAATGGTTATAATAGATCTTATGCTTAAATTTGTTTTTTCTAGGTTTTTTGACTGGGTCTGCTATGAGTTTTATTTTTAAATTTTTATTTCTTGCGCTGAAGGGCGCTATTCCTTTGTTATTATACGCACCAAAACGGTTTCTAACATTGCGTAAATCAAATTTAAAATTGTGATTTGATTTGTCAATTACAATTTCGTCTTCTAGGTTGTTATCTTCATTTTTGTCATATTTGTTACGCGGTATAAAATATGCGTTATCTGGTGCATAATTATAAACAGGTATGTAATGGGGGTTCTCTTTTGTATTTATTTTACCATTTATCACGTAATGTGGTTTGTTAACGTCTGCAATCATATTTTAAATGTAACTAACCTATTACATTATACATATTGAAAATTATATATCATATATTCGATAAAGTTATTTAAATAAATGAAGAAGTGTCAATGCAAGCATGGTTTTGTTTCAAGTGGAAATTTTGAAATTACATTTTTAGCACCAAGCAGTAGAAAAATCGACAATGCTTGGCTGGGGTTAGGCATTTCTCGTTCCTGTAGAAGTTAACGAAAAACCACTTAATCTCCCATAAAAAGAGATGAAGATCATTTGGAAATAAGTGGTAATAACTTAATTTTTGTGTTTCCATCTGCACTGATAATATAGTTTTTTATTGGTGTTATATCACCAAAACTTCTAAAGAAACGAACAAGTAATCTAAATTTTATAAAAGTTTTGACTTAAACGTAGCATTAACATACAAGATTAATAAAAATAGTGTCTCACCTACTTCATAAACTTCATAAGCGTCTAATTTATCAGGATTAGCATTCAATTTCTGAAGGCCCTCGTTATCATCAATTTCTACTGCATCTAATTTATCTCCCACTCTTAAAATAGTTTTATTATCATCCAATTGTTTATGAGTGATATTAATTTCAGGTTTACTAATAAGTTTCGAGCTTTTGGAATCACTATCACTTGTTTTATCAGTTATTCTTATATCTTTATCGTTAAATTGAAGCTTGTTGGTTTTATTTTCACCTAACGACGTTTCGGTGGTAGCTAATTGCAAATATATATTTTTTTCGGTTGATGGTGTTTCCTCAATAAAAGTGCTTTCTGATGGCATTTCTTTATTTAGACGTTCATCAGAGTCAGTTCCAGTTCTTAAGATTTTATGTTTATAATATAAATGTTTTTCTGGAACTGATGTGGAAATATCTACAGAACCGACTGTAGTTTCGTTTATTGTCACCTGTTGAGAACTATTTGTTATGTTAATTGATTCCGTCGTTGATGTGTCTTTATCAGTTGTACTTTCGCTTACATTAGTCGTTTCAGTGGAATGTGTTTCCGCCTTTTCCTCACTACCTTCTAAATATATCTTTTGTGTTGAGCCCCAAGTACTCTCGTCGGTTGTTGTAACTTTTTCATTATTAAATGATGATGTGGTAACGTTTAACTCACTGTTTATATTATAATCTTCGGTTATATCATGGTTTTCGTTTGAATATGGTTCGAAGTTTGTTATTAAAGTGGTGCCACGTTTCAAGTTTGGAAATGATCGTAAGCTCTCAACTTTATCAGTTTTATTAAATTCATCATCACTTAATGTTACACTGTCTTTTGAACTTGCATCATCCAATTTTTTTTCTAATAAAGCTTCGCCTTTATTAGTTGTATTACTCTGAAATTCTTCTATAGACATTTTATTAGATTCTGATAATGCAGATTCGTTGTAAGTTTTTACAGGATCATTGGTATCATATTGATCATAAGTAGTCTGCACAGGGATAACATCATAAGACAACTCTGTCGTTGTTTCTGTTTTATCATCGTCATCATCATTTTTTCTTTTCTCTCTCTTTCCTTCGCGTAAAGTTAAATCTATATGTTCAATTTGATTACCGCCATTTGCTTCTTCTGCGTGATTATCGGTTAATATTCGACGCTTTTCACCTTTTAAGTTTTCAGATTCTTCTTTGAGAATCTCTTGAACATATGCATTTTGGGCATCGAGTTGATCGTCAGTAATTTCAACATGCGATTCATTCGGACTCTCTTGACTCTTAATTCCTTCCAAAATTCTTCTCGCTATCTTATATAAAAAAGCCTCTTTTTCTTCTTCGGGTAATAAATCTATATATTTTTCATTGTTCTCTTCCTCGCCCGCTCTCACTACTTCAAGCACTAATATCAAAAGAAATACTTTTCGCATTGTGTTTCGTATTCTCACGTCATTTTGCTAAACATGCTAAACATGAAATAGGTATTACTCAATTACAAATCAAAGTCTACGTGAAATCTAATTATGCGGAGCAACGTTAAATTGGCATTAGCAATCAATGGCAAATTAATTTCCAGATAAGAAATACAGGGACTGATTTCTACACTGATCGAAAAACAAATTAAGCAATAAATGTGCCTATCCAAGGAGCAATCCTGGAATATCTGTTGCCTGTTTACCTATTCGGAAGCAGTGTAGTGGAGTCAAAGCTCAAAACTGTATATTTTATAAAATAGGGAACTTGTCCCCCCAAAAGAGAAGGGGGGGGGGTATATAATAAAATTCTTGGTGACCCAGTCATTTCTTTAATGACTTATAAAAATAAAAACAAGTTAAAACTCACTATTTTATTTCTCGCATATTAACTTCTAATTCAAAATATTTACAAGTCATTTTATTAAACTGGCATCGATAGTTACTATAACTATTATATCTTAATCAAACATCGGAACTAAATTTCATAGAGCCTCTCCACATTTTTCTTCCTGTCCTTTTCATTTTTCTCTCCAAAGCAAGTCTGGTGTCTTCCAACTCTTCATTGTATATTGGTGCTTCTGTTTTATCTTCGATTGCTTCAATTTTTTCTTCCGGTTGAACCATTTCTACTTCTAAAGGTTTTTCGTTTACTTCTTCAATCGCTTCCATTTGTTCTTCAGCATCTTGCATTAAAGCCTCCATAATTAGGTTTTGCTTCCTGCGATTGATGTTGCGATTATGTTTCTTCGTTGGTATATTCTCTGTTTCTTTGTTGGATTGTGAATCTGTGTCTTCCTTTACGATATCCGGATCGACTATTTTACCAATTTCCATATTGAGGTCATAGAAATTGGGTGCTTCGTCGCACGGTATTGCATCACGGGATCTAGTACAAACTAGTACTTCCTGAAAATGACATTAGGCCTTTAACTGTTTTCATGTAAATAATAAGCAGGAAATGTAAAATTCAGTGTTATGTATATTTAGATGATGGTACCAATAAATACGAAATAGGCATTTTTCATAATCTGTTAGGAATTATCCTCGAAACTATTGAACAATTTTCAGACTGAATTGCAGTTGTATATTGATGAGTATTAGAAGTACTAGACATAGCAAAGCATGATAGAGTTTAACCAGTGAAATTTAACATTTCATTTTAATCCAACAAACCGAAAGATTAGATTAGAAGATTTTACAAAACAAGTACATTACCTGATTGAATATGGTCTCTTGTGGACAGATGAAGCTCCATTTGTAAGTCACGTTACGTCCTGACGGTGACTGCGAGGGTAGGCAGACGTGGAAGATCTGACAATCATTATCAACGTCTGCATAGTAGCCATAGGTGCGGTTCTCACAGCTGGGATAGATAAAATTGAATAATTTATTGCATTGAATATAATATGAATATATGATCTGGTAATTAGATACACGAAAAATTGTTTACAGCCTAAATAGTACCACAAATGCAGCTTAGAAGTCGGGGGGTTAGCATCAAGATTAAACGTACGCTCAAGTACTTGGGTCTAACGCTTGACGGCAGGTGGAAATTCGAGGCTCATTTCGAGCGCTTGGCACCCAGGCTCATGGGGACGGCTGACGCGTTGAGCAGACTTCTGCCCAACGTTGTCAAGCCGAGGGTAGGGTGCCGACGCTTGTACGCACGCATGGTATGATCGATGGCCCTGTACGGAGCCCCGATCTGGACGGGAAATTTGACGCCACGTTCGTGGCAGTCAGGATCGTTCAAGGATACCGCACCATGATGGGGGGTTGCGTATAAGCGAATACCGCCCCCTGGGAGTTGGGTGCGCAAGTACACTCGGACGTATTTTGGCGGAGGGCGGACGTCCGTCAGACAGGCGACTTCCCTTCGCCAGGGGACGAAAGGGACTGGCTGCGCCAGGTGCAGGTGGTTCTACAAACTGAGTTGCGGGACCGGCTGGGAGAACCGAGCGCGGGGCGGTCGACGATCGAGTTCATTGGCCAGTGGCCAGTGAACTCGATCGTCATTCCTCCGCTCATTGGCGAGTGGTTATCTCGTGATCACGTTCCACTTGGCGCAGATCTTCTCGGAGCACGGGTGCTTCGGGAGATATCTTTCCCGGGTGGCCCGTAGGGAGCCCGCTCAGGAATGCCACGAGTGTGGTCGAGCACACGATTGTGGTGTGTCCCAGTTGGGAAGAACAGAGATCTGCCCTAGTAGCCGTATTAGGATCGACCGACCTTGCCCTGCCCACCGTCTTGAGAGCGATGGTGGAGTGGGAGGAGTGTTGGAATGCGATGGCTTCCTTCGGTGACGAGGTGTTGACCGCGGAGTGGTGTCGGCAGGCGGATCCCGCCACCCACACCCTCCGTCGTAGACGACCGGGGCGACAAAGCGTGGCTCACGACCGCCGTCTTACCCCTTAGGACTAGTCTTTGGGATGGAGGACCGCGGGGATCCGTCTTCCTGCTGAGTGGTTCCTTCCAGATAGTCGGTTGTATGCCATAGGTGTATCGATCCTTAGGATCGTGGTAGAGGCCCCCTAACGTGGGAGCCACTGGCGGCGTGCTCAGTTTAATTTTGAGTCAACTTGTCACGTCGCCGATTGTGACAGTGCGTAGGACGGTGGGTTATTTTTAGTAGGAGGAGGAGGAGGAGTTCGGCATAACCGGGACGCCCCGGTGGCGTTCCTGGACGGTCGTAAACCGACGAACTTTCATGAAAGGTTTAATTAGACTGAAAGATGCGAAGGAGATAAGCAAGGATCGTGGCAAGTGGAAGGACGTGGTCTCTGCCTACCCCGAAAGGAATGAGGTGTGATGTATGTATGTTTATAAGCTTTCACAATTACGAGCTGCAGTTTTAACTAACTTTACAGCTTATGAAATCCTACCTGAATGAATCCGTAATATTTTCTCTTATTGATGTAGCGTTAGCGGGTAGGTTTAGAGCTTCTGCTGCAGTCTGATTCACCATTTCCTGGGAAATATATAATGTTATTCAATTGCTGTCAACGTCAGGTCGAACAGGCTTCCTCACGATATTTTCCACAACCGAAAAGCAAAAATAGTTGATTGACAAGAACAATCAACCGTGCAGGTTTCTTTTTATAAAGAGAAGTTTGCCCAGGATTCGACCCCTCCTCATCATGAGGATCCAGGCGTTTCACCACTATCATGGTTTCTATATCATCATAAAAAGTATAAAAATAACTTTTAGTATATATTAAACATACTAAAAGGCTTTATATTGACACAAAAGTTCTTGACTGCGATCTCACTTGATGGTAAATGGTGATAAAGTTTTACATGGTAACACGCAATTCTGGTAAGAGATCATTTTCTTTTAAATGGTTTCATAGCGTCGTACCGGAATCAAAGTGTTGTTTTTTGACGGTACAGCCTTATGCCGTCCTTTGTGAATATTTATTAAAATAAGTTTCATTTGGTAAACTCACCCTTAACATTCTTAAAATGGAATTACTCTGCACCTCCATTTCTATTTCGTCGCAAATGACATAAACAGCCAAACACGCAATGAACAAACTTCTGAATAAAACTGAAGCCATCTTGATTTCTGTTACGATATTATGTCACAGCTCACACTGAAAATAGTTGCAATATTCTTAATAAGATAAGATTAGTAGGCAGCGCCTGTTTATGTAAGTCCTCAGCGAATCCTCAGACTGACCCATCCGGAACACCAGGGCCCGTAGACATGGCTGGCGATCCTCCGTGGGAGCTACGGGCGGAAGTCCTTGCGACATCCGTAGGATTCAAAAGTGAAAGTGGATTCACCTGGACCAATGACTCTCCAGGAGGCACGGGATGCTTTCTTACAGACTGGTGCAGATTCTTACCGGGTTGTCTCTGAAAGTTCTTGCACCAAATCAGCTGAGAGGAGTCGCCCAACTGTCATGAGTGTGGTGCAGCTATTGACTCAGCACACCACACAGTGGCAGAATGCGCAGCCTAGGGATTTCAGCGTCACCTCTTGGTGGCACTGATTGGCGGAGATCTCTCGCTGCGGAGCATTGTAGGCGCGATGCTCTCCAGTAAGAGGTGTTGTGCGGGAATGGCCTTTTTCAGTGAAAACGTAGTCTCGCTAAAGGAGGCCCGCGAACGAGAGAGGGAGAATACAGTATATAGATTCTAGATGGCGCACGCTCCCGCTTCCGTGAATCCTCAGTCGGACTTATGCGAGAAACCAGGTAGAAATGCGCAAGCTGATCCTCTGGTGTCTCACTCACGGATGAAGAGAGTTCTGGTTGGTTTTGGTAAGTATTGCGAGTCTCCTCCCTCGCAGAGTCCCACACTCCCGAGCTACGGGTCGGGGTTAGTGCGTAAATGCATTTCCCAGCGAAAAAAAAAAGGGCCCGTAGACAACTTACTTTCGAACATTGCTAACGCTTAAAAAATGTATGGGAATGACGTTTCATATCGAAACTTATTGAAAAATGAAACGTCATTCCCATACATGTTTTAAGCGTTAGCAATTTTCGAAAGCAAGTTTTCAACGGGCCCAGGGGCCTTAGACAACGTCACTGTCGAAGATTGCTAACGCTGAACAAAATGTATGGGAATGACATTTGATATCGAAACATGAAACGTCATTCCCATACATTTTTAACCGTTAGCAATCTTCGAAAGTAACTTGTCTAGAGGTCCAGGGATGAATGCGAAAGTTGAACCCCTACTGCCTCATTTATGGATAAAAAGGGTTCCGCTTGGGATTTAGTGGGTATTTCGAGGCGTTCTCTCTGGCTGACACCCACTCTCCTGACCCGTGGTCGAAGTTTATACATAAAAGCATTATCGAGCGAAAATTCATTATCACTCATTGTCACGTTCCGCCGGAGCCGTGTGTTCGAGCGATAGAGAGGCGCGATCGACCTAATTCCATTATTTATTACAACAACAATGTTTTTCTTATGACGTTGTCACGTAAAATTGTCATTAGTAAACCAATTTGACAGACAACCTATATTTTTTATGAAAAAGTTATAAAATAGCTCATTTTAAAAACTTTTTTTTTATTTTAATTCCATATTTTGGTCGAAAGTATTTGTATATCAATTTAAAACCTATAATGCATTTTTTATAATAGTAAGTTTGTTTAAATATGTAAATGTTTATTTTATTAATTGGCTGGAAATTATCTACAGATAAGACCGCCTATTGTACTTTCATTTCAGTTATATATAAATTTATTTAATCGTACATTAAATAAATGAATTAAAATTTAAGAACCAATCGAATAAAATTAAATAAGAGCATATGAACTTCTGGACCCTGATCTTCTTTATCAAAGCTTTGGAGCTTAAACCCATCATACCACTCCAAATGGCAACCTGTAGATATCTCATAGTTGCTCTCAAGATAGGTTTTTCCTTTACCGATGGTATATAACGAGGGGTATTTTAAAAAAATAAGATTAAAAAAAAACTTGGTTTGACTAAAATAAATTCTATTATAAATTAATTATAATAAACAACGAATTGAAATAAAACTTTATAATTTCATACTTACATCATCAAAATACATATATATCTCTCTCTCTCTCTCTCTCTCTCTCTCTTTCGAAATATATTTTTCAGGAAATTCACTTATCACTTATTAAGATATATAAAAAACCATGTATTGCACTGTCCTCGCTTGCAAAATATACAGGAATGCGAAAATTATCTATCTTCGCCTTTTATAAACGTTACTGGGGTCCGCTTTATTTATTCGCAGAATTCAGAATAAAGATTCGGTAGCGTCAGCAAACAAAAAAAGAAGCGATAGCTTAAAGTTATGTATTTCATATTAAAATTGTTTCACTTGAGGTTATTTTTTTAAATTTATGTATATTAATATAATGATGGGAGGAAAGGTTATTTATTAATTATATTTTATTGATTATATATACAGGCAGGCAGGCAGGTTGGATGAAGTGGAGGCAGGTCTCGGGAACAATTTCGCCGTGTGGCCCCGGCGAAAAAGAATAGGGCCATCCCTCCCCAGTGGGTGTCGTAAAAGGCGACTAATGGGGCGCTCGCACTTCACCACCCACACGCGAGCACACAGACAGGCACACAAACACTTACACGCCCACACTCTCAACGACTCACGGGCCCGGGGGGGTCGGACCTGTCCGACGCGCAGTTTCCCCTGCGCTAGGGCAGGTCCAGGTAGGCTATCGGAACCCCATCGGAGGTGTCGTGGTCATGTCTCGCGGCCTCCGGTGCGGCCGAGGATCTTGCCTTCGTTGGCCGGGTCGCGAGGAAGACAACCTCTATAAAAAATCACCCCAATCCTAAGCGGCGGCGCACCGCGAGAGGATGCATGGCTGATGGGATGATCAGTTGCTAGTGCGACCCCCGTCAGGGTACCGGCCGACCCCCTGACGAGTTACGCTAGGCTTATCCGGGCACAGGGGGCACTGCTCGGATGGACTTTTTATTTCCCCCATACTCGTGGGATTTCATATGGAATCTATAAACAAAAACCCAAACGAAGTTGTTGTGTCGGCGTTTTTCGCGAAGAAGGAGGCGAGTGAGGGTGGAAGGTCGCCGAGATCGTTGTCGGGCTGTAGCAGCCGGGCGATGGTTTCGTGCGAAAGTGACGCCGAGATGGCCTTCGCACCCGACCGGTCGGGTGCGGAGGCCACCGCGGTGGCTTTGCATGGACGAATGTGGCGGCAGCGCCAGAAGCGGAGGAGGGACTCCGAGTCGGGGTCCAACTCCTCCGAGGATGAAAGAGTAGGGGGTGCCCGCAAGGGCATCCTTAGGAAGAGCCGGCCGACCACCGGCGAAGAAGTAGGCCTAGCTGAGGCCATAGCGGCGCGAAACGCGGCCTCAGCTAGGGAGGTAGAGCTCCAGGCCAAGAAGGACTCTGAGAAGTCCAAGGCCAAGGAGCAGAGAGACCGGGCACTGAGGCTCTCTAGGGAGTCGTTGGTGTCCGGCGACGAGACGAGCGGGCTGCCGGCGGGTACCGTCGTAGCCCGCGCGGCTGCGGTTGCGGACTACATACGTAGTCAGGCAGCCAAGTCCCGCAACCTCAAGGGCACGGTGCAGCGTGGCCTTAAGGAAGCGGCGACTAAGATGGAGGACATGGTCAGCGACCTGGCGGGCCGTAACGACTCTGAGGAGTTACGGCTTCTCAAAGCCGAAAACGCTAGGTTGCTGACCGTGAACAGCACTCTCCGTGAGGAGATTCAGAGGGAGAGGGATGCGAGGCCGGCCAAAAAGGCGGCTCGCGTCCCCGATGAGGCCTCTTTGGAGGACCTCATCAGGAAGGTTGTCGCTCAGATGGGCGTCCCGATGGGCGCCCGTCAGGAGCAGACAAAACACCCGGAAGCACCGGTCACCCCGAGTGAGGGGAAGACAGGAGCATCTCCGGGTGCGAAGAAGAGAAAGGTGGCCGGGAGTCCTGTGAGGGAACCCGCGAAGGCGACAGGCTCCGCTCGGGTCGTACCCGAGAAGGAGAAGTCGCCGTCCGCCCCACCTCCGGAGGGCCCTGCCGCGGAAAATCCGTGGCAGGAAGTCACCCGGAGGAAGAAAAAGAAGAAGGGGGGACAGCAGTCGGCGGCAGCTCCCAAAAAGGCGGAGCCGCCGCGGAAGGCGGCCCAGCCCCAGGGGCAGAAGGCGCAAGGGCCTAAAAAGGCCAAGGCGCCCAAGCCCAAGAAGCCCCGTTCCTCGGCCGTAGTGGTGACACTGCTGCCGGAGGCGGTGGCTAAAGGCGCGACATACGCCAATATCGTCGCGGAGGCGAAGCTCCGCGTCGATATAGCAGAATTAGGAATCCCGGCACTCCGGGTGAAAAATGCGGCCACCGGTGGCCGGATTTTCGAAGTGCCGGGTATGAACAGCGGGGCCAAAGCGGACAGCTTTGCCCAGAAGCTGAAGGAGGTGGTCGGCGACGGCGTAGTCCGCATCGCTAGGCCTGTGGCCACCGCGGAACTGCGGGTGTCGGGTCTCGACGACTCGGTCACCCGCGACGAGGTGGCCGCCGTAGCGGCTAGGGTCGCGGGATGCCCCGTGGACGAGCTCCGCGTCGGCACCATTAAGTGGGGCAAGACGGGGCTGGGTTCCGTCTGGCTCCGCTGCCCCACAGTGGCGGCGAGGAAGTTGTCCGTGGCGGGTCGCATCCTGATAGGGTGGGTCTCCGCGCGCGTGACCCTTTTAGAGCGGCGGCGGCTCCAATGCTTCCGCTGCCACATGGTAGGGCATGTGCAGGCACAATGCACATGCGAGGTTGACCGCAGCGGGCTATGCTACCGCTGCGGACAACCAGGACATAGGGTGGCCGCCTGTACGGCGCCGACGGCGCATTGCGTCATCTGCGCCGCGGCCGGAAAGCCCGCGGACCATAAGGTGGGGGGAGCAGCCTGCGGCCCCCCTCCAAAGGCCCGGAATGGTAGGAAGAGCGGCGGGGCTTCGAAGAAGAAGTCCCCGCGGCCCGCTAAAGCGCCACAAGGCGCGCAGGCCAAAGCGGCGGGAGCAGCTCCTTCGGCGTCTAAATAATGACGCCGGAGAGGTTCCTCCAGGCGAATCTCAACCACTCGGCGAGGGCTCAGGACCTATTGTTCCAGGGACTGGCCGAGAGGTTGACACACGTCGCGATTGTAACCGAGCCATATCGGGTCCCTTCAGGAGACGATTGGGTCGGCGACAAGGACGGATTGGTGGCCGTCGGAACTCGTCCTCAGCACGGGTCTCCGGGGATCTCGTCGTACGTGCAGGGTAGGGGGTACGTCGCGGTTCATGTCGGCCGCGTGGCTGTGGTGGGGGTGTATTTCTCACCCAACCGCAGTCTCGCGGAGTTCGAGTCGTTTCTGGACGAGGTCGGCACCGTCATCGGTCGCAGCCGCATCCGGCGGGTGATCGTGGCCGGGGATCTCAACGCCAAGTCTACGGCGTGGGGGTGCCCGTCTACGGACGCTCGAGGGAGGGCGGTAGACGAATGGCTGGTGGGGATCGGTCTGGTTGTAGTGAACCGGGGATCCGTGCAGACGTGCGTGCGAGCCAACGGGGGATCGATCGTGGATATCAC
>JACTOM010000924.1:4104051-4155642 GCA_015832385.1 Elymnias hypermnestra | reverse complement strand
AGAGTGCTGGGCCACCAAAGGGGAGAATGAAAGGAAATTGCATGCAGTGGAGATGCGAATGTTGAGATGGATGTGTGGAGTGACAAAATTGGATAAGATTAAGAATGAGTATATTAGAGGAAGTGTGAAAGTAGCACCAGTGAACGAGAAGTTAAGGAGTGGAAGGTTAGCCTGGTATGGACATGTAATGAGAAGGGAGGATAGCCATGTATGTAAGAGGGTCCTAAATATGATGGTAAGCGGCAGGGCCGGGGGAGGGCGACCAAAAAAAGTGTGGATGAATTGTGTGAAAGAGGATATGTGTATTAAGGGTTTGAATGTAGAAATGACAGCGGATAGAGTGAAGTGAAGTGAAGTGGCGAAAGGAAACATGCTGTGCCGACCCCACCTAGTGGGATAAGGGCAAGAAAACAACAACATATTTTATTGATTATGATCAACGGTATATGTCTATCGCACACTAAATACTGAGTAGAGTGAGAGAGGAGGAGTCTGCCTACCTCGTGAGAGAAGGGGAAGCCACTGACACTACACTGACGCAATAACACGTTACATAACGAAACCGTTTACCTTCCCATGACAAGACTGCTTCATTGGTCTAGTGGTTAGCATGTTCGACTACAGGCACGAGGTCCAGCGTTCGAGTCCTGAATCGCGCCAATTCAAAAATCAATATTGAGGATTCTATTAAGATGTTCTCAATATTTGCCCGGAGTTGGGAATTTGGCGGTGTGATGCACCCCCGTGCCTCTAAGAGCACGTTAAGCCGTCGGCCCTGCGCCGGATCTCTCTTCGTTCGTGTCAGATTCCCGCCACATCGGACTGAGAGAGTGAAGAAATAGAGAGTACACTTGTGTACTATGCCTGCCAATCCGCATTAGAACAGCGTGGTCTATGCTCTAAAAACCCTCTCTCGTATGAGTGCGGAGATCTGTGCCCAGCAGTGGGACGATAATGAGCTGCTACTTACCTTACTTACTTACCTAACCTTCCCATAAGAAGTTATCGTTGAGAACTCAGTACTCGAAATTGTAGAGGAGTATACATACCTGGGACACAGTCCAACTAGGTAGGTCTAATTTCGAGAAGGAGGTCACACGCCAAATCCAACTCGGTTGGGCAGCATTCGGGAAACTATAGATGATCTTTTCCGTGCCTGAAGATAAACTCTTCGAACAGTGCGTGTTGCC
Organism: Elymnias hypermnestra; assembly: GCA_015832385.1. Taxonomy (NCBI): domain Eukaryota; kingdom Metazoa; phylum Arthropoda; class Insecta; order Lepidoptera; family Nymphalidae; genus Elymnias; species Elymnias hypermnestra. The sequence continues at coordinate 4,154,452 of JACTOM010000924.1, read as the reverse complement.
AGTGATAATCTATGGCTCCGAAACGTGGTCGCTGACTATGGGCCTCATACGAAAGGTCAGAGACACTCAGCGTGCCATGGAGAGGGCTTGGAATTTCTCTATATGATCAAGTCAGAAATGAGAAAATCCGTAACAGATCCAAACTAGCCCTACAACTCGGGTACCTGAAGTGGACATTGGCGGGGCACATAGTCTAACGGACTGATGGACGATGGGGCCCGAAAGTTCTGGAATGACGACCCTTCTACAAAGTATACCCGCTGGACCTATGTGGCGTAAGAGTCTGTACAGTAGGCATCATTTCGTGATACTTATATCCAGCAGTGGACGTCCATCGGTTGAAGCGACGACGACGAAGTTGTCACTTATCTTAAAATATAAAAGGTTGGATAAGTACCAAACTGCAGGCCAAGACCCATTGTTGGGTACCAGCTTCCTCTTGCACTACTTCTCCAACTCTGCAAACTACACTTATCCTTGAGTTGCTCCTCTTTTTTTTCACTGGGTAATACTTTTAGGCACAAACCCTGACCCATGGAAGAGAAGTGTGGGATTCGAAGGAGGTCTCGCAATATCCACTAAAGCCCAGCAAAATCCTCTTCATCCATGAGTGAGGCACCAGCTGTTGAACTTTTACATTCCCTGGTGTTCCGGACGTGTCCGACTGAGGATTCACGAATTCGGAAAGAGAATTTTTATTTCTCTTTTATTCAGTATATACTAGTTATTACCCGTGTCTTTGTTCTCGTTAAAATGTAAGTGTACAAAATCCATTCTACGCCGATGTCTGTCCAACGTTTTATTATGTATTGCCTTTACAATTTTAAGAGCAACTTGAGAAAATAAGTATGCACATTTTAATTGCTTATTATAAACATAAATTCGGCAAAATTTGAAGCATCTTAGACATCTAAATAAAATAAAAAGGTGCATGTAATCATTTCCTCACCTTTCCATCTATTTCTTCTGTACGGAAATTTTTGATTTATTGTAAATAAAATTTTTTGCTTTGTGCCGACTGTACCGCACAAGCTTTGGCTGGTCCCCGAAAGATGTGATCCGAAACACTAATGTGTTTAAATTCAGAGCCACAACCTTGACTTTCGGTTTATTACAATCTATCGAAGCCATCTTTAAATTTAACGATTAAAAGTGATTCATTTCACGGGTAAATCTTAAAACGGGAAATCACTGTACCCACTCACCAGCGAGTGAAAGATACTGGTTAATATCTAAGATTCTTTGTGCAATGTCGTGAGAAAAACACAAATATGTATTTTTTTTTTCATAGAAAAATAGCGACAGGTCGTTTCACTAAAGTCCCACTGTTGGGCACAGGTTTAGTCAGTCATGGGAGAGGTTTCATGCTTCTCCATTGAAAGATTGTAAAGACCACAAATTTGCTTCCGAAATATACAGGTTTTTGGCAATGTTTTCTTTCACTTAAAACAAATGATGGAGTTTTAGGCAAAAATGTATCTTTTATAAACAGACATTTAGTGGTGACAGTTTATCACTCCAGTGATTTCACCAGAACGTAATGAAACAATCTAATTTGTAAAAGGTAATTTACTTATAAAAGTTTCTAGACAGCATTGTATTGCATTCAGTCGGGAATCGAACTCAGGACTTATGCTAGCGAAGTGAGTTCTAGCACCATTACGCCAGCGAAGTCTACTTGAAACAACAACGACGTATCTTCAGCAAATAGCATTATATCGCATTTGTCATTTATATATAATAACAACAAAAAAGGGCCAAATATTGATCCTTATGGAACACCCACAATGTCTTAATTTAAGTATAAGTCATCAAGATAAATCTGTTTCAAATTAACAACAAGGCCATTAAGGCGCCTGTACCTAACATAAATGAAGCTATTGATGAGCTGAATTCTAATCTGGCTAGGATTGGTGATTGGAGCATATCCTACGGGCTGACTGTCAATCCTGCTAAGTCCCAAGTTATTCTTAAGGGTGAACCAAAGCAACTGGGAAAAATTGATTTAAACGTTGCCTCGAAATACGTTAGGGAACAACGATCTGAAGTTAACTTCAATAATCAAAAATTTAGGGCTACATATTGACTGCTCCTTATCGTGGTCTAATCATATGGCACAAGTGAGCCGCAAAGTATTTGCCTCTATTATAGATTATGCAGACTCCTGCTATTCTGATCTGTCTGAACAACAACTGGATAAACTCGAGCGCTTGCAAAATCTATGCATCAGGTTTATTTATGGACTCCGTAAATTTTGCCATGTGTCAGAATATCGTAGTCGCCTTTAATGGCTTTCTATTAGACAACGTCGGAATTTACATCTTCTTACTCTTCTTTATTCTATCCTCTATAACCCTCTTACTCCTTCTTACTTATAGGAACGTTTTTCCTTTCGTTATTATAATTGTGACCATCATCTTAATCTTCGTTCGGCCAATGATAATCTCCTAAGTAACCAAATCTGTCACTCTAAGCATTGCTGGAACTCCTTTACTGCGAATTCATTAGAATGTGGAATGATCTTCATTGTGTTGTTGTGTTTTTATGTGTGCAATAAAGTGAAATAAATAAGGCTTTTCTATATCTATATGGGAGTGATTTAATAATTAACTTTCAATAAAAAAATTCCTTTCCTCCTTTCAGTCACTAGCTTTCAGATGGGACAGTTGGGTATAGACAACATCGCCGGTATCGCGTAGACTAGAGAAGGCCCGAAGAAGATTTTAAGGTTTCTAAGAGTCCAAAAGCGAGTCTATTTGGAATTTATTTCATATTATTAAATAATTCTAATTCTTCTTTTAATCATTGACTTTCAGGCATGACAGTTGGTCTTACAAAACTTCGCCAGTGTCACGTAGAGTGGAGAAAGGTATTGTAAGGCGTAAAAATTTCTAAAAGCGCATTCAAAAGTTTAAGAATGAAGGCATCACCACAAGATCATCATGGCTTGTTTAAATATATATTTGGGCTTTATTTAATATTTAATAATAGTTCTTCTTTTTTCGTTCATAGACTTTCAGTCATCATATGGGCTTACACAACTTCGCCAGTGTCACGTATACTGGAGAAAGCCAAAGGAGATTGTAAGGTTTATTATCTTCAACTCGTTGATACCTTGATACCGTATTTTTAACTTTGCGCTATAAAAGAAGATGTAGTGATTATAATTGAGAAAATGTTTCTGGACCAAATCCAGGACATTTTAAATAAAAGGTCCAGAGTACTCTAAACCGAAGAACTTGTATGAAAGGCGAAGGAAAAATGCAAGGACGTGGTCTCAGCCTATTATCTCCACATGTAAAAAATAAAGGATTAAGGGCAACTCCCTGTGAAACCACAATTCCGGTGGGATTATACCTCTTACGTCAACCGAGCGTTGAACTCTGTACATTGAATCATTTACGGTGCCCCGGCGACGTGGTTTGAAAATAAATACGTGGTAATTGTGAATTTTGACCCAATAGGCCAAGAAACCTATAAAACTGTTTACTATCTCCAATATTCTCACATACTACTCTAAAACTAGCTGAAGCCAGCAGTTTCCATTATGTAGTTGCCAATAGAAAAATTTGAAGACGTTCTAGAGGATCTCAGTATATTGACTCTTTAGATATGACCCAAAAGGGTCAATATACTAATTTTCATCACCAATCGGATGTATAGTTTTAAATAAAATACGTGATGAGTTAGTTAATGAGTCAAATGCCATTTGTATGTCTATTTCTATCTATTCCTAAACTACTAAGCCCATTTTAATGTTCTTTTCATAATTTTAGGGTATCAGTTTAATTTTTTTGTAGCCAGCGATCATTAAGCACAAGGTCTTTTTTTTGTCTCCTGTCACTAGGCAGGGAGTGTGGGACTCACCGGCAAGGCCAGAATACCCACTGAAACCCAGCGACACCGTCCTCACCCTGAATGTGGAGTGTCAGAGGCTCCCTTGCGCATTCACACTGACACTCCCGGATGAACTGACTGAGGATGTACAAGGAGGAGACAAGAGGCGTTCGTAAAGACGCCTCCTGCCACCCAACCTCCTCCTCCTTAGGGGAGCAGCATTTGCTGCAGCGTCTCGTACTCGCTCCATTGCCACCTTCTGAGAAATGACGGCTTCGCAGAAGGAGGCAACTGCATTCCATCCTATCTCACTGTCAAGCATGGCGCCCACTACACTTGGCAGTGAGAGATCCGCTCCGATGAGGGACTCCAGTGGATGTCGCTGTGGTCCCCAAGCCAGACATTCTGCCACAGTGTGGGCCGCCATATCGACAGGCGCACTACACTGATGCCAGATAGAGGACTTTTCCCATCGTCCTATCTGATGCAAGTACTTTCTGAAACATGCGTGTCCGGTCAGTACTTGCACCAGCCTAAAGGTAAGCGATCCGTGCCGCCTAGCTAACCATTGATCGGCGACCAGGCGAGGACGGATTGCCAGACGGATCACCGGACGGATAACCAAGCGAGGACGGATCACCTCCACCGTGACCACACCCGCACTTGGAGAATCGAAAAGCTCCTTCCAAGCTTGAATCAGAACCCTGTTGGCAAGGGCCCTGACTCTTTGGACCTCGTCAATTTCGAGACGGTCACCTAAGGTAAGGTCTGGCCTTACGGCTACCCTGCGCTAGTAAGTTGCCGCCAGTGCTTTGGCCTGCAATTCCCACGGGGGATCACCCGCCAAGAGTGTCGCCGCCATCCAAGGCACGCTACGGTACGCTCTTATCCCCCTGACCAACCAAGGTCTACTATTAATTAAGTTACATAAGTATCAAACCACTACGTACGTACTTTACATTTATCTGTAGAGAGACGAAGTTATTCACGTATACTATAGATTATATAGTGAAAAACCTTCTACATTATAAATATTTACAAGAGCTGGATAGTACTGGATCCCAGGGCTGTTAAAAAATTTTTAAAAAGCTGTAACTTATAACTGCCTATTTTATATATTTTTTTAATAATTCTTTTTGGTTTAACTTATTTACTTGGTTTTATTTTAATCTTTTCTTCTTTTTAGAAATATTGTATTTTGTATAAGATAACTCTAATATAATATTTTTAGCTAATTAATAGATGGTTACTCGACTTTTACTAGTAATGTAGTTATTAAGTTATATAATTATTGTTTGTTTCCCAAATAAATCAATAAAAAAACTATTTACAAAAGCTCGAAAGTGTCGGAACCCAGGGCTATTAAATCTATGACGTCTATTAAGTATAAACATTCGAATTTTGAATACAAAAGAGTGACAGCATATCGTTTCATTAGTAATGTATAAACATTAAAATTTTAGCAAAAATGAGGATAAGGGATCACTCAATATGCGAGTGTGGACTAGCTGAAGGCACAGCTTCGCATATTCTGCTTGAATGTAATAAACTCTCCCATCCCCTGTATGATTTTCTGCCGTTGCAAATCCCCCGTCCGGTCAATTTTAACTCTCTTTTAATGCTAGTATTTAGTAAATTTTGTAATTTTCTTTGTAAATATATTAGAATTAATAAAATTAAACTGTAATATCTCGTTTTGTGTGTGTGTGTAATGTAGTTGTGTTAGTGTATAATATGTATGTTTGTTGGTTTTGGGTTGTTTAAAGTAATTTAAAGGATTAGCATGTAGAAAGTACAAGTACCCCTTTTTTTTCGCGTTAATTAAAAATATGTATAAACAAAAGATTCGTTTATCAAAAATCCTTATACGTGCGTCTTCTACTTCTACGTGACACTGGCGAAGTAAATTGTGCCAGTGTGGCACAGGAAAAAGCCATATATCCAAAATAATAATAACATTAAAATATAATTTAGGTACGGGTATTAAGACTGGTAATAAAATAATCAGAAAACATCAAAGATATATCTTTCTGTGGAATTATGTTTATTCGCAAAGGGGTGCATAAATTTCGTGACACTTTATTAGATTGTTAATTTAGTGGGATTCATAATTATGCATTATTAAATCCTACTAATATTATAATCGTGTAAAAGTTTGTGCGTATTAATGCTGATATTAATGCAATATATATACTGAAGAATAGGGCTTTTCTTGCAATATACTGTTAGGGATCCTAGTTATTAGTAAATCGTTTACATGTGCTACTTCCTGTTTAATGCTCTTTCGTTAATTGGTGGAGTTATTTTTCGAATGGGGAGTTTTGTAACAGATTATAATTAATGGCAACACATGAGAAAGGGACATCCTATTTGTGGTATGAGAAAAGTAAATTGTGGGATGTAATTTTGAAGAACCAGAAGCTACTATTGCTTATTTTACCAAATTATTTACATATATAGAAGAGAAGCATTTACATATATAGCATCACGCCTCATTCCCTTCGAGGTAGGCAGATACCACGTCCTTCCTCTTGCCACGATCCTTACATATCTCCTTCGCTTCTTTCATTCTTATTAAAACTTTCATACAAGTTCATCGGCTTAGAGTATTCTTGACCTGGCCCATGTTTTATATGTCCTGGATTTGGTCCAGGAACGCTCACCTTGGTCTTCCCCTTCCAACTTTCCCATTCACCCTAGACTCATAAATTCTTTTTGTCGGACTCCTTTCATTCATTCTCTCTACGTACCAAAACAACAACAACATGGTGCTTGGGCTTCTAGGGAAGCAGATGCCCTGGGATCAATACCCTTTTTTTATCGCTGGGAGATGGTTTAACGCACGCTGGATAGAGTATACAGCTGCATCCAGGAGAGTGGGACTCACTGAAACCTTGGTCTTCCAACTCCCATTCACTCTTGACTCATAAATCCTTTTTGTCAGTCTCCTTTCTCAATATTAGTCACTACATCTTCTTTTATACCACATCGTTCTCTTATCTCACTATTTTTGATTTAGCACGGCTCACAAGGCCATGCCCAAACTATCTGATACAATTGTTGTAGTTGGTGAACTTTGTAACTATACAAAGCGTGCTTTCTTTTTTCTTTGGCTTCACGAAGGCAGTGGGTCGAGCCGCTCTGTAAACTTGAATATAACAGACTTTTAAACGAGTCTAAGAATCCTACAGAGCGTGCTCGTCTTCTTCGACTAAGGAATCAGGTTTTTGGTTGCAAGCTCTTGCATCGCCTAATTTAGGTACGTTGATAGACAAAAAATCTTTTTGTATTAGTATAGGTTAACGTTAAGGTTTGCCATTGGTTCATCCTCATTGCTGTCCTCGTAGAATCCAAGTCGATCGCTTAGGACACCACGGTCTATCTTGTCAGCGCAGCGCTGGTCGCCTTTCAAGACATGCTGCGTTGAATTATATTATTCGTAGAGCTCTTGCCTCTGCTAACGTACCGGCTCAATTAGAGCCGAACGGTATTGGACGAAGCGATGGCAAGGGACCTGATGGAATTACTTTAATTCCTGGTGCCTGGTATGGGATGCCACTTGTATTGATAACATGGCACCTTAACATTTAAAATTATCTTCAACGTTGCCTGGTATTGTGGCGACTGACGCCGAAATATTTCTGCCATTTGGCGTGGAATCTATGGGACCGTGGGGCTCTGAAGCAAAAATATTTTTTAAACATCTATCTAAACGGTTACTGGATTCCACAAATGACCCCAGAGCTGGCGCTTACCTCGGACAAAGGATCGGCTTAGCTATTCAAAGAGGTAGTGTTGCCAGCATTGTAGGAACACACCCTATGGACAGCAATTTGGATGCGGCTTATTCGTCCTCGTCGTCGTCTCAACCAATGGACGTCCACTGCTGGACAAAGGTCTCTCTTAATGAATTCCAATAGGCCCGATCTTGCGCCGCTTGTATCCAGCGGCTGCCAGCGACCCACCTGATATCATCGGTCCACCTGGTGGGGGGTCTGCCGACGCTGCCACTCTAGCACCTTCGAGCCTCAACGTCCATCGGTTCTGTGAACTACGTGCCCTGCCCATTGCCACTTCAGCTTTGCAATTCGGTAGGCTACGTCAGTGACTATAGTTCTCTTACGAATCTCCTCATTTCTGATTTGATCACGTAGGGAAACCCCGAACATAGCCCTCTCCATTGCCCGCTGAGCCATGTCTCAGGCACTGAGGAATTATGGAGCACTGCCCATCCCAGTTGGATTCGGCGGTTGATCTCTTTTTCGAAGTAGGACTTACCTAATTGGATTATTTGATTTAATTAACTTTATTTGTATTTTTTTTATATTTTATCCTCGTATGTAACTGTTGTATGTTATTCACTTTATAAATTAAATTAAGTACAGTCGTACCTTGGTCGTAAATAATTGTAATACTAAACATATCAATGTTTAGATATAGATCCTTAAATACATATATTTTCATTTTGTCGTGCATAATATCAACATAATTTCTATTATATCACATATTGTCATTACCTAACCTTAGTAATTGATTAACAGCCAAAATTTGTTCCTCTGTTTCGATCTAAGACTGCTCCGTGTAATCTCCTACCCTCAGTTGAGGTCACAGTCAATCGCTAACCAGTCAGACTTAATTCCACCTCGTATGATACAAGGACGACGAATCTTTTTTTTATTTCTATAAAAAAAATGTTAATCGGCAAAGGATTTCCATCTATAACTGTACAAAGGTCGCTAACTGTACATCAACGTAACCCAAAATATTTGCGCGACTATACACGAGTGGAATTTCTAAATAAGGTTATTTTTATGGGCGAAGTCACGCTGTTCATAAAGCGATTGGGTTCCTTAAGCTTTTTTAGTTACAAAATTAAATACTTCTCCTCATATTTTAATAACCCCCCTGGGGTTTACTCATTTAGGTTGAGAGGTAATGAGTGTTCGTAGAATTATCGCTAAAACCCGAAACCGTTTATATCGTCGTTCGGAAATAAATAAAATAACCTCGACTCTGCCTTCCTCACAGCTTGTCTGGCTCTTCTTGCCTATCCTTTGCCACACATAACCATTTTGGTCCTGCTACTTTCTTCAGATCATCTTCCCATCGCTTTACTGGTCTACCTTTGCTTCTTTTGTTTTCCCTTGGGTACCATTCACATTCATTTTCGTCAGTCTTTCTTTTCTCTCATGTGTGTGATGTGATATTCCCAATACACTTCTATTTATTCCATTCTGACAGATAGTTATTCTGTTTTGTTGTTGCTCGGTTAAGGCTCAAGTATATGTCAAATATGGCAATATGCAAATGTTGAACGCTTTTCGTTTCTCCGACATTGGCATCAATTTGTTTTTCATTATTTTACTCAATGACCTCTTCCAAGTGTTGGCTATTCTCCTTTCGATTTCTTTCTGCATGTTTTCTGTGAGTGACGTTAATTGCCCAAGAGAATTGCTCATTATTTTTGTCTTTGTTGTATTCATTTGCACCTTCATCTGACAATTCTTTTAAAGTACCCTAAAATTCAGACAAATAGAAATACCTATCACATGACAAAACTATGATCATGTTTACTACGGAACAGCAAAATACAATGAGTCGACACAATCCTTGGATATAATAAAACGACATGATCCGTCGCATCTGTCTGTGTGTTCACGATAAACTCAAAAACTACTGAATGGATTACTGTTCAGTTTTTATAAATAGACTGAGTGACTCTTCAGGTAAGTTTCTATATATAATTTGTCAGGGTTTTGTGTTAAATATTTAATCTAAAACGATAATTGTTCGAAGTGTCGAAAAATATGAAGCCATCTATGAGCTGACATCAAAACAGCTGCCTAATCCCTTAAAATATAACATAACTTTGCATAGTGGAATATTATTTTTCTATAGATCTACACCTTATAAGGATAGGTCACTACATCCATTTCATCTTCTAAAGAAATGGTCAAGTACAATGCGATTAACAAAATTTAGAAAGACGGATATAATACTGTTTATTATCAATTTAAATGCGTTGGATTTTTTAACGCTAGGAAATCCTGGAATATTCGGGAGGATATCCCAGGGTATGCCGGACTCACACCGGCTAAAACCCAGGGGTGCTCCTACATCTCTAGGAGACGGGGTCACGAGAACGCGACTGACAGAGATTCGCAACCCCGTCAGCGATGTGCCTGGTTAGGCCCAACTCGGTCTACGACCAAAACATACAAACATACAAGGTGGATTGCCTGGAGCACCTGGCAAGGCAATGGACCCCTCTTTCGTTACCCAAAGGTCACCACTAAGGAGGGAGACAGCGATCGTGGGCCTCTCGCCTCCTTCCCGGCCTTCTTTTGTGAACGGTCGAAGTGGTCACGTTCGCCTCCCTCAATCGTTTCGCCATCTCCTGTCACGTCATGACATCCCCGCAGAAGGAGAGCGTAGCACACCACGATCTCTCGCTGCTCACCATCATTCTAACGACAGTGGGGAGCGAGAGATCCGCACCAATACCTCAACCATTTCAAGTAAATCATTATTATCTTTTACACCATATTTTGTGTTATTTTATTCATGAGGTAATCCAACAACATTTATGTTAATTTATAGGCACAGAAAGAAGAAGAAGAAACAATGTTTCATAACATGAAAATCACATAAATCACAATAGGATTATACACTAATTACATAATACAGATTAAATAATTATAAAGTAAAAGAAACAATTGAACGAGAGAATATCTTATGGCAATCTACGCAATATAGTCTGTGGGTAAAAGATATAGGTAGTACTCTGTGGTCGGTTGTCAAAATGGCGACGACGTAGACGTCGGTACACTAAGTGCTGTCACTGTGAATTTTGACACACAAGATAATCTGTGTCCAATCAGGTGTGCCAATAACTGAAATCCATTAAACAAAAAGGATGATATAGACGTTTTGTATTTTATTAGTTGTAGGAAGTATATGTATTATTGTTGAAATATAAATAAGTTATGATCAACAAAATTTAAATGAGTTTCTTAAGAAATGTTTTCAGGAAAATATAACTGACTCTGTTTTGTTTCTATTTTAGGTACAAGTTATTTAGTCAATGCTGTCCATAATTTGTCTAATTATATTTAGATCGAAAGGCAACTCCATGCTACATCTGTGATGACAGAAGGTAAGTAACCGGCGTGCGAATAAAAAATAATGGCAATACACAAGTTACAACTCTATTTGCGATCGTGAACGGAATACGTCGAGTGGATATTTCGAATATTTTATAGCAAACAATCACCGCGTCGTTACATTTTCTGAAAAACTAGAAGTTTTTGTACATTAATGTCAATAAATCAGTCAGTCATTCGTTGATATACTAGAATCATATGCATCTAACAGAACATTCAGAGTCAGACAAGAAGATGCCTATTCTGACCTCAAGATAATAAACATTACAAGGAAGTATCTTAGGTCCTCTATTATATTTACTTTATACCTGTGACATACCTGTAAGATACAGGTCTCTTCACTCATATGAGAGAGGGTTTTTAATGCATAAACTCACCACGCTGCTCCACTGCAGATTAGCAGGCATAGTACACAAGTGCACTCTATTCCTTCACTCTTATAGTCTCCAAAATACGGGGGTGGAGCACACCGCTAAATTTTTCCCAACTTCGGGCAAATATTGAGAAAATCTTAATAGAAAACTCAATTTCGATTTCGAATTGGCTCGACCCGGGACTCCAACCCAGAGACTCATGTCTGTAGTGGAACATGCTAACCACTAGACCAATGAAGCATATTGTATAAGAAAATAATACAATTGCAACATTTGCTGATGATACTTATATTATGGCAACTGGAAAAAGACACGAAGAAGCTGTGACAGAGGTTCCCACAGCCAATAAAGTCCATGAGTGGGCAATAAAAAAATGTGAATAAGTAAAAACTGCCTTATGTCAACACAGCTAAGTAGCTTGGTGTGACGCTGGATACTAAACTTCGATGGAAAGCTGATGTAAAAAATATATTGGCTGCTTGGAAGGCATTCAGCACTGACAATACGAAAGTACTAAACCTAGCAATTAGAAATGATACTTAAATTCTAAAACAAATACTTAGGAAGTTCGTTAAAGCATCTCGGTACGTAAGAAATAGCAATGTATTGTTTGGACCATTTTGGAAATGTTTATAGGCAACGATATTTAATTAAGTTATCCTTCATAATTTTGTAAAAATACAGTTTCTTTCTTTATTATTTTTTATTTTCATCCTATTAACGCGTCAGTCACTTAATACTAGTCTTCTGCCGTTAAAATTAAAAAAAAACTGCACTGCGCATCGCTGTTGTTTACATATTACTTATTCTCGCGAATTTCGGGAGTAAAACCCCTTTATAATTTAACTTTGAGTTTGTCTGGAATAAAAAACAGTGAAATATTTCATCTAAATAGAATATATTTGTCCTAAGATCTATACATTCCTTATAGTAACTGTATCCCAGCTCTGGATTCTAACCTTTTCCTTCGTTTGATTCCAGAGAAAGATACAAAATGTTGCCAGCAAACAAAATTACTGGACATTATATCACAAATCTCGAGACACGATAACAATTTAGATTCTGATAGCAAACCTACGTGTCTAGAATATGAAATAGTTCCTGATGCCAATGACCTAGCATCCAGGTTTACGTGCATTTACGTAATATCACTGTTTTTATGGCACAGAAGCATGTTTACCAGACATTTATATAAATAGAAATGCGAACTTGCGATAAATTCCATTTCCTTTAATAAAGTTACGATAATCACACCCTTGAATTTATACACAATACTGATACTGTAAATTCCCGATTTTGATTTCTGCCAGAGCAATTTAGGAAATTTTAACTGCCCTAGGTCTGAACTGTGAGGCTTCTGCGTTGGCTCAATACCACTCTAACAGGAAAGGTGTATCGCAAATAAAAAATATATATTATTAACAGCGCTATTAGGATATTCTTGATGGAGGTTAGACAGCTAAAGGCGATGCACTCTTGAATAAGGACTGATACGCAAAATGTCTTCATAATTACACAACACTGAAGTCAAATCCGGACCCTCAACGTTTAGAAGGCGAATAAACAATCACGCAACTTGGTTAAGGATAATCATCTTATCAAGTAGATATTCTATACCTAAAAAAATCGGTTGTCCAAGATATTCCATGATAAAATCGGGAAAAAAGTAAAAAGATCGTGGGAATAAACACTTTGAAGAATACATTGATACTTGTGAATGCAGAATTTAAATGAATGCACCCGAGTGATACATAAACATAAATGAACAAATCGATTGATACTATTATAAGAACAGACACATGTGACGTGTCGATTTAATCCAACATTTTGTGAAAGAAATGCCATTTCTTCATTATTTGCCAGAATGCCAGGAACTCATGCATTCCACCCTAAAAAGACCCACTCTCACCTAGCATTTTCCAATCCCGAATTAAAGGTCATCCTCTGATGCGGGGGTGAGCTGATGCTCCTCATTATGGACAACCTTTTACAGTACGTTCCGCCGAGTCGAAGACAGCGCCTGTGTCAAGTGTCGACAGGAAGTCTTCACAGTGCCCAACATGACTGCTGAAAAACAGTAGCTCTCCTCCCTCCAATCTTTGGACGAGTATCCTATCGGCCTAGTCCTTTGAACTTTTTAATATCAAGCTACATACACCCAAATCCATCCACGGAAAATCCTATTACCTCCAGAGAACTTTCTAGAAACTTATTTATTTTATAGGCAGACATTTTGATTGGTTGTTGTGTGGCGATTTTTAACTGACCTCAAAAAAGGAGGAGGTTATCAATTCGTCTGTATTTTTTCTTTTTTTTATGTTTGTTACCTCATATCTCCCGACTGGGTGGACCGATCTTGATGATTTTTTTTAAATCCAGTTCTGATGATGGCATCCATGAAAAATTCGGATGTGTTAAATTTGCATTAAGCATGTGCGCGACAAATGATGATTTTTTTTATTGGAAAGGATGTACTTCAAGGGTTGTTTTGTGCTAGTTCGGTTAGGTTCTGATGATGGAATCCATAACAAAGTGACTGAACTCTTCAATTCTTAGGAGCAAATCAACGATACTCGGCAGAATCTTCTATAAGCTATCCATATATTTGAGTTGCCTACCGTAACTTCGGTATGGCCAAGTGCTAATCGTAGTTAAATATGAAGATCAATGGATCTCCTCAACGGCTTACAGTAAGGGTGCGGTTTAAGGCAGAAAATATAAGTGTCTGTAATCAAATAGCAATGAGCTTACGTTTGTTGCTGCATTGCAACACGTTTTTAGGTGTACACATATTGAGACAAATTTGTTAGTTTACTTCGGTTTCAATAAAAATCAAAAAATAAATAAAAAATTTAACAAAAAAAATCCGCCTTCAAAACAAACTTACAAATATATTAATATGCTCTAAAAAGTAAGAAATAACTGCGTATTCTTTTATAGTTTTCTTCGTATTCTTATATTCGGACTCGTATACTTATTCTTATAAGAATGTGCATTTCATTTACATGTTTAATGTTTTTTAGTCCTAAATCGACGAACTAGCGCACGACTCACCTGATGTTAAGTGAACATTACGTCTGTTTAAACGGCTAAGGAGTTATGCAACCCTTAAGGTTTTAGGGTTGCAAATTATCTAACTTATTTATTTTTATTTATTTAGAAAAAGATACACCATCGACTTATCACTAGACATTCTTATAAATTTTCAACATAGATTCGTTCAGTATTTAAATTAAATTAAGTGTGGTATAAACAAAAAAGGTAAGTAGCAAATATTGAGAACATCTTAATAGAAAACTCAATATCGATTTCGAATTGGCTCCACCCAGGATCTCGTGTCTTTAGTCGAACATGCTAACCACTAAACCAATGAGGCAGTGAGATGGGCAGATGACTTTATAGCTTCTTCTTTTATTAAATGGCTTTCAGGTGTGCCAATTGCCACATATTATCTCACCAGTGTCACGTGCATTGGAGAAGACAAGAAGGAAATTGTTCGCATTACAAGAACATCCCAAGATTTAACATTAATCACCAATAAATAGTTTGGGAACCTTCATTTAGGCCACATTCACAGACACTTTATGTCTAAAAATGAAGATATAAATGTGAATGAAACTGATGACACCAAAGTCAAAATAGATATTACAACAGAATATATAATCTGTTACTTTATCCGCCATATTTATTCAAGGGGAATGGCTTCATTCATTTAAACAGGTAATTCGTTTGCTATTTAAAATTCGAGACATGAACCGCAAAGAAAAATAACTTCGTATACTTAATATACAGCTGACTCGCAATTTATTCGTTGTAAGATAAGAATTATATGCGAACGTAGGTTCTTGTTAAAGATGCTTCATTTAAACTGTTACTAACCTAACTTAACAATAACTTTTTAAACGTCTAAAAAAACGACAATTAATGTCAGTGATTTGTAAAAAAAAATAGTTATGACAACATTTGTACAAAAAGATATCGTCACAAATTATACAGATAGATCTTTGAAATTTATACAGCTGTATAGATCAAGAATTTTTTTATTTGCGATTTCAGTTATTGTAACAATATCTTTTAAATCGTCCTGCTGAGTGATTTCAGCAACAAAGTTGAGGCAGAAGTCATTACGAGATAAATTGATATTTATCTCACACTATCTTGAAGTGTATTATACATAACATCCGGTGACCAAAAAATTTCAGTTATATTATAATTAAATACCCAAAACCTCGGCCAAACTATAGAAATTCCAAAGAAATTGTTACCTACAAGTTTCTACCATTTACTTAAATAATGGTAAGATGCAGGCGTTATTGCCTTGAACATAGAATGCCATCTATTACAATTGTACTAAACTACGTCTTTGTAAATTGTTTTAGGAAAACCAGGTTCTAGGCTTTTAATACCTATTTATACTTTAATTTATGACGAATCAAATAAATAACATATTTATTACTTATTTATTTATGCACCAAAAAAGAAGTCACAATAATAAGAAATTAAAGTTAGTATACATAGGATACCTTATCCCTTTGGTGAGATCTCTTCCAGGAACCCCAGAAAGTGGAAGAATTTTATAAAACATGTGGAAAGAATTTTAGTGTACATTTTATTAACTATTGCAATTAATTCAATTTTATAAATAGACGATATGAGTTTGATTTAGTTAGTCTACTTTCATTATAAGTGTATATGCATTATTCGTAATTACAAACATTTCAAATGATTCCAAAAGACAATGAATAACATATAGTTTTTATTTTGAAATAAACTTTTAGGTGATTAACTTAAAACGAGGTGTATAAAATAGTTTTAACCTTTACTTTCTAAAGTATTTTTATGTTATAAAAAAGTCATTGAACCGGAATAAAAATAGAGGAAAGTTTGAAAATTATGGTGTTTCATTATGTTTTTTATTTAGTTGGTTGGGTGGTTTTCAATATTATATTTATATTTTATATTTATAGAAATTATTAATTGCTTAGAAATAAAAAATAAACGATTACTGGCTATGAGTTCTCCTAACAAAGCAAGAACCCAGGGCTATATAACAAGTTTAAAAAAAAGTAATGTCAAGCGGACGTATAAATCGTATTCTGTTCATATTTCATTGTTTATTTTTACTAAATGAAATTGTGAATTAAAATAGACGTTCCTTTAACTAAATCAAAGCTAATAATGACGGAAGAAACGGAAACTTACTGTCGACTATGTGCAGAACGTCGGTCAATAATTGAAATGTTATCCCCAATTAACGATGGCATAGCGAACTCCAAAGTAATTACCAAATTGTCCTGGATTAACATTGAGTTAACATCAACAAACGGTTTGCCGAACACAATATGTTATTCCTGCTTAGATCTATTAGACTGTACATGGAATTTTCTCAACAACGTCAGAATTGCACAAGAGAAATTGATAGCGATATTTTTTAACAAAACTGAAGAAAACGTATTCGATACTGTACTTGAAACTAATGATTCCGTGAAGATAGTACCAGGGAAACCTGTCGATAAGAATTGGGAAATATTCCAGGAACTAAAGCAGGAGATAAAAGTCGAAAGTCTACAAGAAGAGGACTCCACACAACGACTACCAACAAATGCTGCAGTATCTCAAGAGAATAACTTTAATGTTAAAATTGAAGCAGACAGTGACAATGAAGGCGGTTTGATCATAGATTCTAATGATGATTTCGATCATCTAAGTACTTCAGACAGTGATGTGCCATTAAAAAAGAGTGTAAAAAAGAAACGCGGCCGCCCAAAACGGAAAGAGAACTGTACTGAACAAACTAATTCCAATATAGATATTCTGGGCTCTGATGTCTCATGGGACAGTCAGCCTTGTATATGTGCAAAGTGTGATGCTCAATGCAAAAGTATATTATCATTACAGCTACATTCCCTCCAAATTCATGACCGATGCTGTATATTCAAATGTAGTCAGTGTTCAAAAGTATCTCCTGGGTATAGGTCATTTGTGAGACATTTACGATCACATAATGACATCCTGAGACATTGCTGTGAATTCTGCAACAAGAAATTCCTGTACCCACCTCAATTGTCTGCACACAAAATCAAAAATCACAAAATGGTATACAAAACGAAATGCTGCAATTGTGGTGCAAACTTTGATACAGCAGAAGATCTGGAAGAACATAAATCTTTATTTTATAAAAGCCCCAAGTTGAAGAAGACCAAAAATGGTGAAACGCAAATGGAACACAAATGCGACCAGTGTAGCAAAGTGTTCAAAAGCCGTGCGAATCTCCACCAGCATAAACAACTTCATACAGAGAGAACAAAAGACTTTGCTTGTCATATATGCGGTAAAATGTTCTATACAAAAGGAACTCTTGGTACCCACTTAGTAGTACACGAAGAAAAAAGGCCTTATAAATGTAATCATTGTCCGCTCGCATTCAGAGCGAAAGGGAACTTAATATCTCACCTTAGTTTACATTCAGGGTTGAAGCCTTTTATTTGTGAACAGTGCGGTAAAAGTTTTAGAGTTAAAAGACATCTGATGTCCCATTCGATTGTACACACGGACTTGAGGCCTTTTATATGTGAGTTTTGTAATAAATCGTTTCGTTTTAAGACTCGTCTCAACCTGCATTTACGTCAACACACTGGAGTTAGGCCTTACAAGTGTATTTACTGTCAAAGGGACTTCACAAATGGTTCCAATTTTAAAAAGCACATGAAAAGACGACATGGCATTGATACTTCTACTCGTATAACATCTAGGAATATGCAGAGTAGTAAAAAGGAGTTTGATATTGCAAATGAGGGTATATCACAGTAGTTGTATGAATTTGTGGAAATGAAGTAGTTCAATAATTAAATGCTGGACAAATATTTGTATATATAATGAAATAAATATAACAATATAGTAAGACATTTTTTATTTTCTATCCATTATAAGTTAAATAGAATCAATAATTAATTTAATTTCAGTTTAAATCATTTCATTTTCTGAAAATATTTCTAGTAATATATATTTATGTGTGTTGTGTGTTTTAGAGTGTTGCTTTTCAAATTTATGTATTTTTATATAATGTGTGATGTGTTTATTTATAATATGGATGGTTGATGGTCTTCCAAACCGACTGCATGGTTGTCTGGAAGTGATGGTTAACTAGTGACGAGACCGCCCAATTTACTCTGTGTTAAGTCATTGTATTCCTTTGTTACTATAAATAAAGTTAAGTTAAAAAACCTTTAATGTATTAAACGGTAGATGAAGTAAAGCAATGTTAAAGAGCTTTAATTTAGATTTTTATTAAGAATAATGGGTAACAACCCATTGAGTTATCTATAAAGTAAATAAATGTGGTAGAGATGAGAGCGTTGAGAAGTATGAGTGGATTAAAACTGAGTGACAATAAGAAATAGTCTGATAAGACCAAATCCAGGACATTTTAATTAATGGCCAGGTCAAGAGTACTCTAAACTGATGAACTTGTATGAAAGGTTTAATGACGATGAAAGAAGCGAAGGAGATATGCAAGGATCATGGCAAGAGGAAGGAAGTTGTCTCTGCCTAGCCCTATGGGAATGAGGCAAGATGATATTTGTGCTGCAGAAAAGGGCCGTTTGTGCGATTTACAATATGGGTCCAAGAGAGTCGTTATGAAACAAATTCAAGGCAGTTAACATAATGACAGACAAAAACATTGACTCTTTCAATAAAAAGAGTGAATTTACATCATATAACATACGAAAACAAAACAAACTTGTTATAAATTCTAGTAGGCTGCATAAGATTAACAACTCATTTAAGGGTAACTGTATACGGTTCTATAATAAACTCCCACAAGACGTTCTAAAGATATCTAGAGGATAGAAACGCCTGGGAGTGAACAAATTGCTCTAATTTTAATTAAATTGTAAACTAATATGATATTGTAATGATGATGGTAACAAAAAAAAACACCCGACTGAGTTTGTTGTGGGTTCTTCTCGGATCAGGGCGCGAAGGAACCCTCGTAACTTTAGATTTTAAGGCGTTCTTGAGTACCACCATCAGACGTATATTAGACATACTAAAATTTTGGCATCACTAAATCTTTGCATGCCATTAAATGGCAAATACAGTGGAACTAGTTTATATGTAGACACGGATGTACATGTACATGGCGAATAAATTTATTTGAATTTGAAAGGTCAGGTTCAATTTTGTTTTCGAAACCGTTGGAAATGGCGTCGCAACGTCCGCCATCTTGCAAGTTGATAACTGCGTTAAAATGGAGGACCACAATGGGTAATACGAGATGGCGGGTTATGCTCCGAAAACCTCATTGTTTCAAACACAATCACAATTATCAATAGAAAATGTGTTGGTTAATGGCTATGGCTTCATCATCATCACAATATTTTGATAGATGGGGAATAAGTGGAAGAGGTGAAAGAATGAAAGTGATATTGAAAGAAGAGTGAATGCAGGGAATATGGTAAATGCTCTGCACGCCTGGCTGTGCCAGACTGGCTGTGCTTGCAGGAGTTGGTACCAACACTTATGTATGATAGAGATGAGAGCGTTGAGAAGTATGAGTGGCTTAAAACTGAGTGACAGAGTAAGAAATATTGTGATAAGAGAACGTTGTGGTATACAAGAAGACGTAGTGACTAAAATTGAGAAAGGTATGCTTAGATGGTTTGGGCTTGTAGAGAGAATGAGTGAAAGGAGACTGACAAAAAGGATTTATGAGTCAAAAGTGAATGCGAAAGTTGGAAGGGGAAGACCAAGGCTAACGTTCCTGGACCAAGTCCAGGACATTTTAATTAAGGGCCAGGTCTAGAGTACTCTAAACCGAGGAACTTGTATGAAAGGTTTAATGAGAATGAAAGAAGCGAAGGAGATATGCAAGGATCGTGGCAAGTGGAAGGACGTGGTCTCTGCCTACCCCGAAGGGAATGAGGCGTGATGCTATGCATGTATGATAATGTTACTGATTGAAATCATCGTTTTTTTAACTTCCAAGAAAAAATAAGAGAAATTGGGTAATTTAAAGACTACCCTATTATATGTAAACATTTTTGTTTAAATTTAGATTGTTTTTCCTTTTCTATAATCACTTATAACTCACACTAATCACATTATGAAATTAATACCAATTCAGCGGGTTTAGCAGTTCACGTTTTGCAAATATCATTACTGAAACATTTGTACGACGCTCACTTAGAACGGATTTCTCTGGTTGTCAAGAAATTGGGAACTACGCCGGCAGTAGTTCCATATACTTACACATCGACTGCCTCATTGGTCTAGTGGAGAGCGTTTTCGGCTACAGACATCAGGACCTGGGCTCGAGTGACTGGGTGAGCGAATTCCAATGAGATATTGAGTTATGTATTAAATTTTTTGCAATATTAACCTTGTATTTGCTTTTAACTCACCGCTTTAGCAGAATGTGCAGTTTGGCCTTCTAGTGGCGCTGGGGAGCGTTGTGGGCGCGATGCTCTCCACTGAGAGATGCTAGGCAGGAGTGGCCCTCTTCTGTAACACGGTCATTTCGCTGAAAGAGGCCCACGAGCGAGAGTGGGAAAAAGCAATAAATGCTCCCTCTTACCGTCAAGTGGGGTGAGGTTCAAGGTGGAGTATATTTATTTGCACCAGTCATGCCGACTTCATGAACTCTCAGTCGAACTCATCCGGGACATCAGAGGAATGTGCGAGCGTTCCACGGAATGGAATAATGAATGAAGAGGGCTCCGCTGGGTTTTAGTGTGTGTTGCGAGGTCTCCCCACGCCGAGACCCACACATCCGACGTTAGTAGGGGTGCATAAATGCATTTCCTAGCTTAAAAAGGTCGCCCTTGCCTCGGAGAGCACGTTAAGCCGTCGGTTCTACGCCTGATATCTCCGTGAGTGTCGGATTGCAGCCACATCCCACTGTAAGAGTGAAGTAATAGAGAGTACACTTGTATACTATTTATTTTTGTCGCTGGGAAATGCATTTACGCACCCCGACTGTCGGGAACGTGGGACTCCGCGAGGGTACAAACTCGCAATACCCACTAAAACCCAGCGGGGTTGCCATCATCCATGAGTGGGGAACCAGAGGTTCGTTGAGGCATTCCTCTCTGGCCCCTCGGTTGCAGCTCACAGATATTCTGCACCCCTTCGTCGGGGCTGGAGTGATTCGGCAGCATTCACCATCTCCCTTTGTCGTGCCTCCTTAAGCGAGATGACAGTCTCGCAAAAGGAGGCAACCGCTCTCTAGGCCTGCTCACTGGTAAGTATTGCTTCTATAATACTTGCCAGTGAGAGGTCTGTGCCGACCAGCGACATCAAAATGAGTCGCTGAGGTCCCCAGGCGACACTTGTATACTATGCGTGCCAATCTGCAGTGGTGCAGCGTGCTGGGTCTATGCTCTAACAACCCTCACTCCTATGAGTTTACCTTTACTTTTAAAACCAAGTTTGTAACGAAAGCCCACTGTTTAAATAAGTAAATTTACGGAAGGAAACACTAGGGAGGGATAGGGAGAACGCTGCGGAGGCCTCTTCACTTCTGAATTAATGGTTTTATGAAGACAAATGAATACGGGGTGTCAGAATGCAGTATTCTTCGCTGAGCCATCTCCTTAGTCAAGAACCACGCGAGTGTCACTGAGTTCTAGTGGATATTGTTGGGTTGGAGTTTCCCAGCATACTAAATGGGATTTTCTATGTTTATTATAAGTATAATCAAGTCAATAGTCCTCTGAGAGACAAACGTGTTAAGGTATAAAGAAAATTAATAACCATACAGTACATACGTAGCTTATGCAATCTATGCTTGTATGTCGCACGCGCGCGATCGTCCATCGCGAAGGTGTTCACACGAGATTACTATCTTGAGATACAACTTCGGATCTTATTATCTTAAGATACCATATATATTTATGTGGGAGTGAACGCCTGGGGGTGAATTTTAATTAAAATATAGTAAACTAATATGATATTGTAATGATGATGGTGACAAAAAAAAATACCCGACTGAATTTGTTCTGGGTTCTTCTGGGATCAGGGTGCGAAGGAACCCTCGTAACTTTAGATTTTAAGCCGTTCTTGAGTACCATCATCAGACGTATATTAGAATCAGAATGTGGAAAAAAATAAAAGGATAAATGCAGGTTGGATGAAGTGGAGGCAGGTCTCGGGAACAGTTTGCGATGTCAGAATACCCCTTAAACTAAAGGGGAAGATTTATAAGACGATCGTAAGACCTGTCATCCTGTATGGATCCGAGTGCTGGGCCACCAAAGGGGAGAATGAAAGGAAATTGCGTGCAGCGGAGATGCGAATGTTGAGATGGATGTGTGGAGTGACAAAATTGGATAAGATTAAGAATGAGTATATTAGAGGAAGTGTGAAAGTAGCACCAGTGACCGAGAAGTTAAGGAGTGGAAGGTTAGCCTGGTATGGACATGTAATGAGAAGGGAGGATAGCCATGTATGTAAGAGGGTCCTAAATATGATGGTAAGCGGCAGGGCCGGGAGAGGGCGACCAAAAAAAGTGTGGATGAATTGTGTGAAAAAGGATATGTGTATAAAGGGTGTGAATGTAGAAATGCCAGCGGTTAGAGTGAAGTGGCGAAAGGAAACATGCTGTGCCGACCCCACCTAGTGGGTTAAAGGCAAGAAAACAACAACAACAGTGTGGAAAAAATATAATTTGACGATTCAAAAGTGCTGTAATATGCCTACTTGAATAAAGATATTTTTTGATTTTGATTTTATGAACAATCTTGTGAAAATCTATCGCATATGGCATTACAGCTGAACGCATAATGGGGATATAGTGAAGTGCAGCCAAGGCCAAAATGACGGCACTCACGCCTGTTTCACAGATGATGCAAATATAGCTTCGTTATAATATAGCTTTCAATTTTATTGAAGTACACATCTTGAATGTCTTCTTAAGAGTTTATTATAGATATGTATAAAATTAAAATTTGCAAGGCTGATAAAAATTAATATATACTATATAATTTAAATATACATAAGGTTGTGTCAACATCTAAAAATCTGGACTAGTGGGGCATCGGTCTTGTCTAGTTACCACCCTACCATTTTGTGGTCCGATGCGAAGCTGTGTAGAAACCTTAAGAGATAAATTTCCAGTTACCAGATTAGCGCGCTTTCATCGTAGACTGTATCATCACTTATCATCATTTCAGTTTATAATGTAGTGCAAACCTGTCAGCAATAAAAAATGGTGCTTACTAATTTTTAAGGTTAGATTACTTTAGTTTTTTTTGCTGCGATGGCACTTCACAGCGACAAAAAACTAATCTAACCTTAAAATATGACGATATTTAAGGTTAGGTTAGTTTTTTTGCTACGGGGGTGTACCCCAGTGACAAAAAGGTCAAAAAAAATAACTTAAGCTTCAAAATGACGACATTTAAGGTTAGGTTTTTGCTGCGACGGGGTTTTTCATAAACTAACCTAACCTTAAAGATCGTCATGTCTGCAGCTGCAATGGCGATAACACGTAAGTACTAATAAATATGCCTCATTGGTCTATTGGTTAGCATGTTCGACTACCGAAAAGAGGTCCTGGGTTCGAGTCCCGGGTCGGCCCAATTCCAAAATTCAAAATTCAAAAATATTGAGTTTTCTAATAAAATTTTCTCAATATTTGCCGGAAGTTGGGATGTTGGCGGTTTCATCCAGCCGTGTCAGATTCCCCTCACATCGGCCTATGAGAGTGAAGGAATAGAGAGTGCACTTGTGTACTATGCCTGCCAACCCGCAGTGGAGCAGCGTGTGCGTGTGGAGTGAGGAGGCCTGTGCCCAGCTGTGGGACGTTAATGGGTTGCTACTTACTAATAAATACATATATAGGCAATACACTAATAATAAAAATTATATATTTATTCATATTACATTTTACTTCTTATTATGGTAGGAAAACCATCAATAGGAGCAACCCAACAGATTGGCAATTTTTTTTAATAAATGTGGTCCACTAAGATAGTTTTTACCCATATTCCCACGGGAATTGTATCTAAAACACAATTGCAATTCTAAAATCTAGATATATCTTAAGATGTAGTCATAAGTTGCGTTACTCCCGTGTATAGCACGTTGTGTTCACCAAACCATGCACAAAACAATAGCGGCGGAAATATTACTCCAGTCGTCGACAAGAAAGGCTGTGAGACAGTTTTCTAACTAAAAATACACTTTCAAAACGTTTAAAAAACAAAAACACAACAAAAAAAAAACATAGAAAAAGATTGTTCAATTTTTAAAAACCCGACTTTTACGACTTACTTCTTCGGACGGAATTTAGTCAATACACCTCCATTTTACTTTGAAATAATACTTTCGAATTAAACTTTATATATTTTAATAGATAATTATTTATTAGTTTTCTTAATAGTAATGAGTGATATAATTGTATAATTTTAATAAGCGATGCGTGTTATCGATTTGCAAATGAAGATCGTGCGTTGACTCTATAAATCTGACAGCTGTTTAAAAAAAAAATGGTACGCAAAGACGTTGCACTGTTCTGCCTACTGTTTGCTTTCTACACACGGTATGCGGCCTGCGATCACTTAAGAATGGTAAGAGAATTCATATTCCCCACAGATAAAAGATAAGATGAAAGATTAATTGCGAAACATCATCGTGCAATGTTCGTGTAAATATATAAAACTGTAATGTGTAGTTTGAGATTTTCATAGAATGTGTAACGGTAAATATATCAAAAAAATTCTTTTTCTTTCTTTTTGTTCCGGTGAATCAGTAAAACGACTGGAATTATTACTGTTGGCATATAACTTATCTTATTTGGAGTTATTAATACTTTTTTTTATTTTAGAAAACCAAGGGCATATTAAATATTCCAATTTTAAAAATTATTTCTCTATGAGTCGTGTTTTTTTTTTCACTCAAAAACTACTGGCCCGATTTCAAACATCTTTTCACCATAACAAAGCTGCATTTTCACTGAGTGTCATAGGCTATATTACTTTCTCAAAAAAAATAGGGATCCCTAATAAAAATGCAATAATGTAACCCAAGGTGTGAAAAAATTGGTCACAAAAAATCTGTTCTCGCGTGAGCTGCGGAAACTATTGAAGATAGAACAAAAAAATGTTCTACAATATTATAGAACGTATTAATATCTACAAAAAAGTCCAAGATATCATATGCCCAACTACAGTAGTTATGCCACTATAACTACTTTATTACATTTTACAGTGTCGACAATAATCAAACCATAATATTCATAATTTGTATTAATAATGTTGTAACGGAAAGCTTCAGGCAAATATTAAGAAAATCTTAATAGGAAAATCTATTTCGAATTGGCCCGACCTGGGACTCGAACCCAGGACCTCATGTCTGTAGTCGAACATGCTAACCACTAGACCAATGAGACAATCATACTCTTGTTATACTTTTTATTAAGTCGGACCAACGACCCCTAGGACTTCATTCTTCGTCCTTTCCTACCATAATCAGTTTCTCCAGGTTATCTGATTGCCTTCGAGCGACATAACCAAAATAATGGAGTACTCGTTGATAGCAGTGGTGGCCTTGTTGTTGAGTTCTGCGAGGATGGATCTATTTGTCCTATTAGCTCCACATCTCAAAAGCCTTACCGTGGTCCAGAGCCGTAAAGAATACCAGAGCACTCACAAGTCTACTAGGTACATTATTATACATACATACATACATACATGGCATCACGCCTCATTCCCTTCGAGGTAGGCAGAGACAACATCCTTCCACTTGCCACGATCCTTGCATATCTCCTTCGCTTCTTTCATTCTCATTAAACCTTTCATGTTCGTCGGTTTAGAGTACTCTTGACCTGGCCCAGGAACGTTCGCCTTGGTCTTCCTCTTCATTCATTCTCTCTACGTGCCCAAACCATCTAAGCATACCTTTCTCAATTTTAATCACTACGTCTTCTTTTATTCTGACACAAGCCCTAGAACCCTCATAGAGAGACTTCAATGCTTGGATCAGACAACCGCTCACCCCATACGTAGATAACGTTGACCACAGCTCATTCCTCACCACTCGATCATAGGCCTTTTCTAAATCTAAGAAAGCGCAATAAACTTTTGGAAAAAAAAAATAATTAAAGTTTACATTATTATAATCCTAAGGAAGCTGTCACGGTATCACACACGTTAAATAGGCTGGGTTTTCTTTTGTGCATTAAATACAACCTTCACGGTGAAGTGACGGCGTGACCGACTTGACGAATTTTCCGCTAAGGAATTAGGTCAAATTGACTTTAATGATCGAGCTTTTATATTTAAGTTTTGAGACATCTTGATGAATCATTCAATGGTTTCAATTCGTCGATGTCGCTTTAAGTCCACTGCTGGACATAGGTCTCACGTAATGAAGTCCACAAAGCCGATTTTGCGCCGCCTGGCTCCAGCAGCTACAGGCGACCTTCTTTATATCATTAGTCCACCTTGTGGGGGGTTTGCCTACACTGTGGCGTCCGGTGCGGGGTCGCCACTCCAGCACCTTGGGGCCCCAACGTCCATTGGTCATTCGGACTATATGCCCCGCCCATTGCTACTTCAGGTTCGCGATTCGTAGAACTATGTCGGTGACTTTGACGGATCTCTTCATTTCTAATTCGATCAGGTAGAGAAACTCCGAGCATAGCCCTCTCCATCGCACGCTGAGTGACTCTGAGCTTCCGCATGAGGCCCATAGTCAGCGACCACGTCTCATAACCGTAGGTCATCATAAAAAGAATTAAATAAAATGAAATTACGCATTTATTTAAACGGAAAGCAACGTAGCACTTTCGTCACTCAAAATAGCACCAAAAGTAAGAACTGTCGATACAGGTATGATGAAAACTATAATTATAACGCGGGCGGCAATGTTATACTTCCCACCCTATGTGCGTAGCGTAACTTTATATCTTTAAAAGATAACGCAAAGTAAACAGCAGCCTATTAACGTCCCATTGCTGGGCATAGCCCTCCTTACTCAAAGGAGAGAAGGTTTTTAGAGCATAAATACAGAACCCAATCAATAAATTTAAAAGCTTCATTAAAAGAAAGCTTTAAAACATCACTAAAATGACAAAAAAGCATGGGATTTAATAGATTGATATTATATTTTAATGTGACATGAATAAAGGAGAATGCTGGCCTGATTTGGCGGTTCTTCTCAAATTAAAGAGTGCAGGATCAATTTTCCTCACCCACTTCCCCTTTCTCAAACCTTTAAGTCGGATTCATCCGGGTCGCAAGAGCAGAATGCGTCAACGAAGATCTGTCGTCCATCACTCGGATGAAGAGAGTTCCTCTGGGTTTTAATGGGTTCCAGAACTCCCTTTGAGTTCCACACACCTGGCTGTAGCTGTATACTCCATCCAGCATGTGTAAAAGCGTCTCCCAGAGACAAAAACAAAGACACTATGACTACTTTTACTATTCCAGAAGTGTCTTCAAACGAAAGCCTATGTTTATGTAAAGAAATTTGAATTTGACTTAATTTTACAAGTTTTTGGAACTATAGTATATACGAAGAGAGGTATACTAATAAACCGTTATTTAGATTTAAAAAAATACTCTAGATTTCGACAATACAATTATTACGAGTGTAGAGTCATTGTCGAGGGGAAATTCATTACAAAAAGCAATGGAGGAAAAAACTACAGCGAAATCTAGTTCAAGCGGCAAATGGGCAAGAAACAATGAATCCGTTCGCGGATTCAACAAACTCACTTTCAAACCAAAAATGAAGCCGTTTGAATAGCAATTAAAATACCGTATCGATTTCTTATCCTATTGTTTTGAAGCGTCACCTTAATGTTTGCTAACTTTTTTAATATAGGTTAGAAACTGACTTGCTTTTTGAACGAGATGAATCTATGATGAATGGCAATATTTTGATAGATGGGGAACAAGTGGAAGAGGTGAAAGAATTTGTATACAAGGTGGTAAGGTGAAAGAATAAATGCGGTAGAGATGAGAGCGTTGAGAAGCATGAATGGATTAAAACTGAGTGACAGAGTAAGAAATAGTGTGATAAGAGAACGTTGTGGTATAAAAGAAGACGTAGTGACTAAAATTGAGAAAGGCATGCTTAGATGGTTTGGGCATGTAGAGAGAATGAACGAAAGGAGACTGACAAAAATAATTTATGAGTCAAGAGAGAATGCGAAAGTTGAAAGGGGAAGACCAAGGCGAACGTTCCTGGACCAAATCCAGGACATTTTAAATAACGGCCAGGTCAAATGAGAATGAAAGAAGCGAAGGAGATATGCAAGGATCGTGGCAAGTGGAAGGATGTTGTCTCTGCCTACCACGAAGGGAATGAGGCGTGATGCTATGTATGTAGAAACTGACTTAAAAGTAATATTTAATAACTGTTTTTAATTTAATTGAGAAATCAATCTATAATTTGAAGAATAAGAAGATAAAAAAGCTTGAAAACGACTGGATTACTATAAATTAAACTAAGTAGTATTACAATTCGTATTTGACGACGAAGACGATGAAAAAGCTCTATAAAAGCCCACTCCATTTAAAGATACTATATATTTGAATGGAGACCTTAGTTTTTAATTACTTGCTTTCAGTTTATTGGATACACATTCACATTCATAATCTAATCAATATACATATGTTACTTTACAAAGAATATATATCTAACTAATACATATTTAAATTCGTAACATCATTTACGTAGAATGTCCGACATTAGCCAATTTAAAAATGCTCTATAGGTATTGAATAATTCCTAATTTCAATCCTTAGCGCTGCAACATTATTTGGATTGACAGTTTTAAATTCGTTATATCTTTTGAATGATATATCCGATTTTAATAATTTAAAAAGTATTTTACAGATATTGAAACGATCTTTAATAAAATTAGATATTCAATTAGATAAGTAATAGTACAGAAGTATGAATAATATGGTTAGATTATTGTCGGCACTTTTATTAACTTTTAAAATGTAAAAAAGTAGTTATTGTGACATAACTACAGTAGTTAGATATATAGTTTTAATTACTTTTTTATAGATATCAATACGTTCTATAATATCGTAGAACATTTTATTGTTCTATCACCAATAGTTTTCGCAGCGCACTCGGTAACAGATTTTTTGTCTCACACCTCGGGTTACATTAATGCATTTTTCTTAGGGATCCCTATTTTTTTAAGAAAGTAATATAGCCTATGTTGCTAAGTGAAAATGCAGCTTTCTAATGGTGAAAAAATTTTTGAAATCAATCCAATAGTTTTTCTGTAAATATACAAAAAAACAGAAATGTTTCCTCTTTATAATATTAATTTAGATAACAAAGCAAACAATGAAATGTGACTTGTTAAATCTAACCTTCATGCTGATGTTATATTGTAGTAAATTGAATACATCCGGTACATGCCTGCTCAGAAAACGAACGCGTGATGTAAGAAGAATCCATGATTGTAATCACGAGGCTATTAAAGCATATTGAAGTATTTTTTCCAGGGGACAAACACAAATGCAGCCGAAGCGATACAGTTTCTCCGTGAATACGACAGAGAAGCATCTGGAATGTGCTACAGGTGAGAAAATAGTTTAATCTAGATGTTGTAAGACTGTCAATTTCATACTACAATATAAAGAAGAAGAAAAAGCGTTCTTGAACAGTAGAGACTTGTAAGGAACCAAATTTAACTGCTATTAAAAAAGAATAAGCTCTTTGTGCCGTATAAACCATAGATTGTCCGGCCGATCCAAAAGTGGCTTGTGGATCTTAAATGTTCATGAAAGAATACCAAATATTATGATTTTTATGTTTCCTAATAGTTAAGCTATTCAATGTTATCTTTAGTTTATTAAATTAAGACTCTGGTGTAGCGTCATGTTGCGCTAAACTTGGAGATAGTAAAAAAAAGTCCGTCTTCTATTTATAGACTCATATCTTAAAAATTAAAACTTATCTCAAGGGTTTTCATTGTTATTCACATCAGTTATATAATTAAAAACACAAATAAACACTCAGAGTTTATAAAATACCACTTACGACCTTTGAGGCGACACACGCACCGTTAATAACGGTCACCTTGTAACTGATTTATTTTTTGTTTCTTCTATTGTCCGGTGTTATCTTTACGCATAATTTATTATGACAGTTACCGAGAAGCGAAATAGTTAATACATATTGTGACTTTAAAAGAAAAAGATGCTTGTAGTTCTGATTTGACGGCCTCGCTGGCGCAGTGGTGCGAGTATTCGCTTTGCTAGCGGAGGTCCCGGGTTCGATCCCCGGTAGGACGAATTTAGGAAATTGTATTTTCTAATTTGTCTGAGTCTGGACTGGTGGGAGGCTTCGGCCGTGGCTAGTTACCACCCTACCAGCAAAAACGTACCGCCAAACAAAGAGATTTGTGTTCCGGTACGATGCTGTGTAGAAACCGTAAGGGGTATATCGCCTCTTAACAGATTAGCGCGCTTCCATCTTAGACTGTATCATCACTTACCATCAGGTGAGATCACAGTCAAGCGCTAATCTGTCAGAAAAAAAAAAAAAAAAAAAAAAAAAAAATTGCCAGAGTTGAGATCGAACTATCGTATTATGTCAACTAGTAGTTGACAATAGCAAAGAAATTGGGGATTTTAACAATGATTAGTTCAATTGGGTATGGTATCGTATAAAAGAAGGTTCACCAATAGATAAGTTTATACTTGAGATTCAAGTAAAATTTCCTTTCAGAGTCACGATGTCACAATGGAAGTTTGTTACAAACATCACGGAGTACAACCGCCGGCGGATGATAGAAGAATTGGCTCTGAGCTCAAAATTTGAGAAGCTATCTTGGAGGAAGGCAGCTGCTTACGATGCCTCCAGGTTATCAGACCCTCAAGGAAGAAAGCAGCTAACGAGAATAGTTCAAGCCAGTCGAGCTGCTTTACCCGATGATAAATTTGCTGAGGTTTGTATTCTTTTGTGCTTAACAAAAGTATGCCTTATACTTTTTAAATTTTTTACATTCCGAGAATTGGAAGGTGGTGAACTAACTTTAGAAGACGTTATAATCCTTAGATCAGCCCTGTCAACTACCGGTTGACAAGGTTTTTGTGGTGTAGGTTGCCAGTATCAACTACTGGACATAATACGATAGTTTTGTCTCAACTTGGGCAATCAGAAATATAAGCATCTCTTTCTTTTTAAGTCATGATGTGTATTATCTATTTCGCTTCTCGGTAACTGCCGTAGCAAAATATTCGTAGAGATAACATCAGACAATAGAAGAAATAAAAAATAAATCAGTTACAAATTGACCGTTACTAATGGTGCGTGTGTCGCGTCGAAAGTGGTTAAGTTTTTTTGTGTTATTTTATAAACTGTGACTTTTTATTGTATATGTATTTTTGATTATATAAGTGATGTGAATAATAAACAAATCCCTTGAGAGTAGTGTTTATTTGTAAGATATAAGCCTTTAAATACAAGACGGACTTATTTCAATATCTAAAGCTTAGTGCAAAATAATGCTACACTAGAGTTATTAATTTAATAAACAAAAGATAACAGTGTAAAGTTTAGCTATTAGCAAATATAAAAATCATAACATTTGGTAGTCTTTCATGGACATTTAAGTCCCAAGAGCCTTTAGTGCGGGACGGGGCAGGCGACGGTTTTTTCCGTTAAAAAGCGCGGGCAAATTACATGGGCCATTAAAATGCGACCGACCTGTCTAAGGAATAAAACAATTTTTATAAAACCTCTAATTTATTTACATAAAGAGGATACCGTGCAACGTCATATTTTTCTGCAATTCCAATAAACTACGATATTATAATGAAAATTTGCAGCATTTTTCGTAAGGGACATACTCCAATACAACCTTAAATTGCTAGAGCTTTCAGCAATCATCGATTTTATTAAATTTAAAATATGAGTCAAATCACTAGGTCCTAAAATATTATTAGTATTTCTCATCTCAGCTACTCTCGATTTGACCTTCACTTGACCTTTTCGTAATTTCATCACCAAAATTAATTTGAAAAGTAGAAAGTTAAATTTCTATTAAACTCTAAAACCATTAATGTAGTCATTTTCAAATTTCTATTTAATAATCATGAACATGTTGCAGATCCAGAACTTAGTGACAGAGATGAAGGAAATCTACAATTCGGCAAAGATATGTCCCTTCGGCCAAAAGCCCTACGATCCTCACGTTCCCCGGGTACCTGTACATCCCACAGAACAATCCGAAACTCATCAATCTCACCAACTAACGAATCAGCCGTTTCAATACCCAGCTCAGCAAGAAATCTCCGATTATCCAAATTACTGTGATATGCAATTGGATCCCGAAATCTCTAGAATTTTAGCCCATTCAAGGATTGAAAAGGAATTGTTATATGTATGGAAAAATTTTAGGGACAAAACTGGTCCCAAATTGAAGAACCGGTTCATGAGATATGTACAATTGGCTAATGAAGCTTCCATTGATACTGGTGAGAATAGTTTTATCCATTTGTCTGTCTGTATAACTCCCTCCGATTGACTCTGCCTGTTATGTCTTATGTATTAAAGCAAATGGTATTTTTGTCGTGAAAAAATACAAAACGCCCAAATATTTTACTACGTCAGTTTTCGTCAATATTTCACATTTACAGTTAAGTTGGCTATTTGAATATGTGTGCGATCTTACTTCCATTGTTACGTTAGGTGCGGTTATATTGCTGTTTTATGGAAACAAAAATAAGTTGTTTGTGATGAGTTAAATGAGAGGTTTTGGCGGAACCATGTAGATACACGCCTCAATCCTACTTCTGCTTTTTCAAACACTTCCGACCATGAAGATCCATCATTATGTTTCCATCAACGTTAGCGTGTATGTCATTTATATACAAAATAAATAGTAGAGGTCCAAGAATGCTCCCTTGGGACACGCCAAAGTTGACCACGTTTTGTGTACTATCATAGCCACCAACTCTTACACATTGTTTTCTTCCTGTCAGGTAGCTTCGGAACCAATCCAAATGTTACACGCCTTATTCC
This sequence comes from Elymnias hypermnestra, assembly GCA_015832385.1. NCBI lineage: Eukaryota > Metazoa > Arthropoda > Insecta > Lepidoptera > Nymphalidae > Elymnias > Elymnias hypermnestra. The sequence goes on along the minus strand of JACTOM010000924.1, from coordinate 4,121,076 downwards.
AAACTGTAATTCAAGCATCTCCAAAAGTATAGGGATCGAAACGGTATCAAAAGCCCGTGACAAGTCTAGGTGAAATAGGAATTGAAAATTTGAGGTTAGATCAATTAAAATTGATATTCAACACTTCAAAAGTAGCTCAGGTCTTAAAGAACATTGTACCAAAATATAATAGGGCTAAAAGATTCAAGCGTTTCTCATGTCAAGGGATATAAAATGATAATCATATTTAGACAAAAAATAAATGAAATTCCGGCATTTGTGCAGAAATAACATTCGATCATCAATTAGATTGACAGGCTAACTACGATTACTCTAAAAGCTTACACCGGATTAACATAATATTTAACAAAATGACTCTTTTCAACATATTAAAGCTGGAAATAAACTTCCTCGTTCCCCCGTGAGATAACGAATCGTACCACTATAGAAAACCTTTTTGCCTCAACTGTTTGACTGTAGACAGTTGCGTGATAACACTGATAGTTCTGAAATATTGGAAGATATTGAGTAATATAGTAGCAACACTTAAAAAATACCAAAAAATATATTAAATTGAAGTGAAATATTACACAAACACGAGGTAACTTTAACGAGCGGAACAGGTGTAGTTGTTTTAAGGGAAGTAGTGCTAAATTGTATAAATTCAAATAGTGAAGTAATTATTAGTATTGTGTAAGTTGTGCATATTTCAATAGATTTTATTAACACAGGTTATACGGATGCTGGTGATCAAATGCGAGCAGCCTACGAAGATCCATCTTTCAAAGCAAGTGTAGAAGAAATATACAATCAGATTGCTCCACTTTACAAACAATTATTCACGTATGTCCGCCGGAAACTAGTGCAAAGATATGGAGAGACCAGCGTTAGACCGGATGGACCGATTCCAGCGCATTTATTAGGTAAGAATCTAAATGTAGATATCCCTAAAAGAACTAAGGTCACCGATATAACCTAACAAGTTACTGTTCAGAAGTGGGAATAGGGGAACAAAACAGTTGATAAAAATTAAGTTTCATAAGTCCAAAATTGCAGTTTTGTTGGACCACTTGATAACTGCTGAGAGGCTGATTTTTTAAACGGCCTAATACCTCAAGATCACTTGAATTTTATTGACTACTTAGTATTTATTGGACTAGAGTGAAAAACAAAGAAACTCTAGTACAAAAAACATCTCATCCATTATTAGATGTTAATCATCATTTTGCAGAGGTGATTAAAAGTTTTATGTGGACACCAAATTGGAAATCAATAACAGAGCTATGACATTCCATTTAATTTTCAAATTTTAAATAAATTAATCATGACTGAAGCCTAATTTTATATGCTTAGTTATTTTTACCAAAATTCCAGGGAACATGTGGGCACAAAATTGGAAATCAATCATGGATTTAGTGATGCCTTTCCCCCAATCTCCCAATTTGGATGTCACTTCGGAGATGCTGCGTCAGGGTTTCACACCATTAAGGTATATTTTGTCTCACCTGCCCTATTGTTACCATAACTACAAGACTTAAGGATAGATGACCCGCTGGAAACTGAAGACTGTTACTTTCTAACATTCATATTACATTCCACATGACCATTGTCTGGATTTTCTTACTTGAGTACCCTTACACGATCCTTTTAGACATAGATAGATAGATAATATGCTTTATTGAACACCACGCCAAACGTGGATGTACAATTATTCAGTATTAGTGCGGTCTTATCGCTCATTAGCGACAACCCTGGCGTAAGAGAACCTGTCAAAGAAAAGACAGAGAAAGTAATTCTCTTCATCTTCATCTGAAATTTTGAATAAGTAATTTTTCCGGAAGAGTAAATTCTTCGATTAATACCTAAGAATCTGACACATGGGACAGTTGTGGGCTTACATTTATAAGAAAGCTAAAAGCCGGTGGTTGAGGAGGCTATGCTTGAGCTTTCCATGCGTAATCAAATTTGAAAGTATATATACGTAGAGGAACAAAAGTTGGCGACATTATCTTATTAAATACTGTTTAGAAGTGGTAATAGGGGAAAAACACATATTTGAAAGAGCTAATGGCTCTAGAAGTCCAAAATTGCAGTAGCATTGAATTCTCCATTAACTAGGCAAAGTCTAACCTAAATCGAGCTGTGGACCCATCGGTTGTGACAATGTCAACATATTACCGTTCTAATTATCGTTTCAGAATGTTCCAAATGGCCGAGGAATTCTATGTATCGATGGGTTTGAAGCCTGTACCTCCAGAATTCTGGCGAGGATCCATGTTGGTCAGACCACCCCAGAGAAGTGTTCAATGCACTGCCAGTGCTTGGGACTTTTGTAATAGAATTGATTACAGGTAATCTTAACACCATCCACCACTGTTTCCACCATATGTCGATTTAGGCTGCAAAAGGTCCAGAAATCATTTACTGGGCTTAACATCTTTTGAATACCACAATAAATTTGAAAGTTCAAGTACCTAAAATCCTATTGTCCAGTTGTGTTATACTTCAATGAGAGAAAATTTGGATTTAAATCCTGTTCCGTATATTGGATCAATTTTTTAGGTAATTTCTGGATTTCTGTCCGGCATTTACTTTGTAGAATCAACCTTTGCAGAAGCAGTGGTAGAGTCGTACTAATAAATTGTCTTGACGATTCTAAAGAGCTGGTTAAGCCAACTTTCATACATAGACCTTTAAAGCAATTTGATGATTTTCGCATTATACCCATAAATAGACAAAATTTTGAGTTGCTTCTTTAATTCGGGCTGGTCTCCGGAACAACTGAAGTAATTATGGCGAGACTGGTTGAAGGACAATCGATGTTATCTAATCAAGATGTCCTTCTAAAAACATTTCTTTTTTTTCAGAATCAAGCAATGCACGGAGGTGACAATGCAAGACCTCATCTCCACTCACCACGAGATGGCACATATACAGTACTATCTGCAGTATGCTGATCAACCACAACTGTTTAGGGATGGAGCCAATCCTGGTAATTTATTAACAATATCCGCCTGTTAAAGTTCCGAGAATATCAATCCAGTTTCACCAATAAAAACCTAAGCTATAGCCTAATATCGACTTCTGGGCACAGGCCTCCTCAATCACGGAATAGAAGGTGTTTGGAACTTAAAACCACCACAATGCTTCAATGCGGATTGGTACTACATAATTTCCCTAAACTACTCCAGGGATATATAAACTATTGGTGAAGTATTCTTTCATCTATGAAACAACAAATAGGAATGTTTTCTTTGTGTTCTAACATTACAACTTTGTGGTATAAAAGAAGATGTAGTGACTAAAATTCAGAAAGTTATGCTTAGATGCTTTGGGCATGTAGAGAGAATGGATGAAAGGAGATTGACATAAAGGAAAATGAATCAAGAGTGAATGCGAAAGTTGAAAGGGGAAGACCAAGGTGAACGTTCCTCGACCAAATCCAGGACATAATAAATAAAGGCCAGGTCACGAGTACTCTAAATCTACGGACTTGTACGAAATGAAAGAAGTAAAGGAAATATCAAAGATCGTGGCACTTGGAAGGATGTGGTCCTTGCCTACCTCTATGGGAATGAGGCGTGACGCTATGAATGTATGTAGAAGCTTCGGCCGTGACTAGTTACCACAATAACAGCAAAGACAGCTATAAAATTGCCTTCCGGCTCGATGCTATGTCTAAACAATTAAGCCATAAAGCACCTTGTACCAGGTATAAAGTAAGTGCGTTACTCTGCAGTGAAATATGGTGTGCGGCAGTGGCCTTCTTCTGCGAAATAAGAGACTCGCTGAAGAAGGCCCACGAGTGAAAGTGATAATGCAGTGGATGCTCCTACTCACCATTGGTTTTTTTTATCGAGACGGGAAAAAAATCCTCATAGGATACCGGGACGCCGCGGACGTCTCCATTATGCCGGACTCATACCGGCTAAAAACGACTCGCCGTCCTACCCACTGTCACAATTGGCGACGCGACAAATTAGCTCTAGAACAAAACAGCACGCCGCCGTGACTCCCCGTGAGGGGCACCTACCTTGATCCTAAGGATCGAGCTATCTATGGGGCAGCGCGAAGGCGCGCCGCCCGACAACCTACGGAGCCTAGCTCATTGGGAGGACGGTTTCCGTGGTCCGCCGTCCCAGAGGCTAGTGCTAAGGGGGAAGATGACGTGAGCCAGACGTCGTTGCTCCGGACGCCTATGACGGAGGGCGTAGTCGGCGGGATCCGCCTCCCGATGCCGCTCCGTGGCCTCCTTCAGTGTCATCACCTCGTCGCTAAAGGAAGCCACCGCATTCCAACACTCCCTCCGCTCCACCATTGCTCTCACGGCGGTGGGCAGGGAGAGGTAGGTCGACTCTAATTCGGCCACTAGGGCAGTTCCCTGCTCATCCCAACTGGAGCATACCGCAAGCGTGTGCTCCGCCGAGTGAACGGAGGGTCCACACTCGTGGCATTCCTCAGTGGGCTCCCGACGGGCGACCCGGCATAGATACCTCCCGAAGCAACCGTGCCCCGAGAGGATCTGCGCCAAGTGGAAAGTGATCACGCCGTGACCACGAGACACCCACTGACCAAGGAGCGGAGACACGGCCTCGATCGTCGACCNGCCCGACAACCTACGGAGCCTCGCTACGTGGGACGACGGCCTCCGCGGTCCGCCGTCCCAGAGGCTAGTGCTAAGGGGGAAGACGGCGGTCCTGGACCGCACGCCTTCTCGCCGGACGCCTACGACGGAGGGCGTGGGCGGCGGGATCCGCCTCCCGATGCCGCTCCGTGGTCTCCTTTAGCGTCATCACCTCGTCGCTAAAGGAAGCCACCGCATTCCAACACTCCCTCCGCTCCACCATCGCTCTCAAAGCGGTGGGCAGGGAGAGGTGTGTCGAATTCGGCCAATAGGGCAGTTCTCTGCTCATCCCAACTGGGGCATACCGCAAGCGTGTGGTCCGCCGAGTGAACGGAGGGTCCACACTCGTGGCATTCCTCAATGGGCTCCCGACGGGCGACCCGGCATAGACACCTCCCGAAGCAACCGTGCCCCGAGAGGATCTGCGCCAAGTGGAAAGTGATCATGCCGTGACCACGAGACACCCACTGACCAAGGAGCGGAGACACGGCCTCGATCGTCGACCGCCTAGAGTTCGGTTCTCTCAACCGGTCCCGCCACTCAGTTTGTTTGTTGTTGTTTTTGTCAGTCCCTTTTATCCCCTGGCGAAGGGAGGTCGCCTCTCTGACGGGCGTCTGCCCTCCGCCAACTCCTCCATAAATCCTCAATTAAGTTCATCCAACATATCAGTGAGGAGTGCAAGTTGATCCCCTATTGCCACATTCACTAACCAGGATCCTCTGGGCTTTAGCGAATATTGCGAGGTCTCCTTCATCGCCGAGCCCCACACTTCACTTCACTCAGTCTGGATCTGCTCTAAATTAAATTTTATTCAAAGAATGCTTGTATTTATTGTTCTCATCATAACTGTATCGAAAGTTCCTACTTTCGTCGCAATTGTCAGCGACGAAAGTGCCACATTGCCTCCAGATTAAATAAATGAATAATTAAGTGCGCATGCTTCAATTTTTCGACGCATGCGTCCTTCTTGTACATGTCAAAATATTTGGCAATTTGTTTTGTAGATCTGTCTTTATTAATCAATGCAATGATTTCAGCTTTTCATGAAGCAGTGGCAAATGCCGCTTCTCTGTCTGTCTACAATCTACCACATCTACAAAGAGTGGGACTTTATCAAAACAAGTAAGTCACATTATTGTAACAGATACTGGCCAAAATGGACCACGTGTCGAGGTGGCCGGTTTAATGCTGATTACCGCACGTGTTTGTTAATTAAGTACTCCGCCATTTTGTTGGCGGCCATATTGGATTAACATTTTTATAATGTACCCACAATTATTCAATCTGCGAAGCTTTTCCATTTGATATCTATATTGAAACTCTATCCAAACAGACACAAACAGGACAAGCTAAATAAAAATTATTATTATAGGAGAACGAGTTGAAAAACTTTTCTGGTCGAATTCGAATTTCTAGTTTATGAAGGTATAATTTTTCTATAAAAATCCATGGTATTTTTACAGGTCCCATGACCCTTATGAAGTCGCTATGAATTTCCTGATGTCAATGGCTTTGGAGAAAGTGGCTTACTTACCTTTCGCGTTCATGGTGGATCAGGTAATAGTCAAAATAGCAAATTACAATCCAAATAAAATAAAGGCATTTTCAAATGTTGCTAACAAATTTATCATCGGCTTCTATACTTGTTTCTGCTGAGAAGAAACCGGCAATAAACTCAGTAGTTACTCTTTTAAACTTGGTTTGTAAAGTGGAACATTAGTTTTCGTAAGCAGCTAGAATGAAGTCCAAACATCTTTACTGGTTATGTGGAGGCAAATCCAAAACTGGCTTTTAGATTCTAAAATATTGCATCACAAGTTAGCTTTTAACTCCTAATTGATGAACTTTCCAAAAGAAATTGTGTAAATAAATTCTATTTCCAGTGGAGATGGTCTATATTCGAGGACGGAGTACAAGACATGAATACAAGATGGTGGCAGCTGAAACTCAGATATCAAGTGTGTATATCTTATGTTAACCAAGATATAAAGGCATATTAGTACTAATAAATTTATAGCTCCCATAAAAGCCTTAAGTATTAGACAATTCAGAAAATATACTTTCCAAACTTCGCCTGATCTCTATTTGATCGTATTGGATTCCCGTTACATCGGATTCCCGTCACATCCGATTCCTGTCGCATCGGAATCCCGTCATGTCGGAATCTTGTCATATCGGATTCCCGTTACTTTGGATTCTCGTCACGTCGCATTACCATCACATCGGATTCCTGACACATCTCACCGAATTCCCGTTACATCCGATTCCCATCACTTTGGAATCTCGTCACGTCGCATTACCATCACATCGGATTCCCGTCACGTCGGATTCCCGACTCATTGGATTCTCGTCTCACCAAATTCCCGTCACTTCGGATTCCCGTCACTTCGGATTCTCGTCACTTCGGATTCTCGTCACTTCGGATTCCCGTCTCACCGAATTCCCGTTACATCCGATTCCCGTCACTTTGGAATCTCGTCACGTCGCATTACCATCACATCGGATTCCCGACTCATTGGATTCTCGTCTCACCGAATTCCCGTCACTTCGGATTCCCGTCACATCGGATTCCCGTCACTTCGGATTCTCGTCTCACCGTATTCCCGTTACATCCGATTCCCATCACTTTGGAATCTCGTTACGTCGCACTACCATCACATCGGATTCCCGTCACGTCGGATTCCCGACACATCGGATTCCCGTCACTTTAGATTCCCGTCACATCGGATTGCCGTCACTTCGGATTCTCGTCTCACCGTATTCCCGTTACATCCGATTCCCATCGCTTTGGAATCTCGTCACGTCGCATTACTATCACATCGGATTCCCCTCATTAGTTATTTTTTTAAGCTTGGTATGGTATATAATCTATTGATAAACCTAATAAATAAATATCGGATTTCCGTGACATCAAATTCCGGTCACATCGGATTCCAGTCACATCGGACTCCAGTCGCATCGGATTCCCGTCACATCGGATTCTCGTCTCACCGGATTTCAGTCACATCCCACTATGAGAGTGAAGGAGTAGACCGTTTTTGTAACATTTTTAATAATACTCCGCACTTATAGATCGTAGACTGCCTCATTGGTCTAGTGGTTAGCATGTTCGACTACAGACATGAGGTCCTGGGTTCGAGTCCCGGGTCGGGCCAATTCAAAAATCAATATTGAGTTTTCTATTAAGATTTTCTCAATATTTGCCCGAAGTTGGGAAGTTGGCGGTGTGATCCACCCCCGTGCCTCGGAGAGCACGTTAAGCCGTCGGTCCTGCGCCTGATCTCTCTCCGGTCGTGTCGGATTCCCGTCACATCGGACTATGAGAGTGAAGGAATAGAGAGTGCACTTGTGTACTATGCCTGCCAATCCGCACTGGAGCAGCGTGGTGGGTCTATGCTCTAAAAACCCTCGCTCCTCGGAGTGAAAAGGCCTGAGCCCAGCAGTGGGACGTTAATGGGCTGCTACTTACTTACTTACTTTATAGATCGTAACGATTATGGCTCTTTTCTCGATAATTAGCCTATCCCACACTAAAAGAACTTTTCAATTCGAACCAGTACTTCCTCAGATTAGCATGTACAAACGAATAAGCAAACTCTTCAGCTTTGTAATATTGGTTCTGATCTATATTTATTTCCAGGGCGTTATACCTCCAATTGTGAGAACTGAATCCGACTTTGATCCTGGATCCAAATATCACGTGATATCAGACCAGGTGAATATGTTTTTGATAACAGTTTATGTAAGTTAAAGTACAGCACCATTTATTGTGGCGATATGTGGATAGAAACCCTCAGTTTTTTATCCTCAGTCCAAAAAAAGGCCTCTTTTGATATATCTACCATATAATTGTTTCTACACAGCATTGGACTGGAACCCAAATCTCTTGCTCGGCCGAAGCTTCCCACCAGTCCAGACTCTGACAAGTTATAAATGCAATCTTCTAAATTCCAGGAGTACATCAAATACTTTTTAGCAACAGTGCTGGAGTTCCAGATATTCGAGCAGCTGTGTCTCGTGTCAGGTCATACTGGACATCTCCACGAGTGCGATGTTTATAGAAGCAGAGATGCAGGGAGGTTGCTAAGGTACTGTATTAGGAGACCGCTCCCGAAACCGAAGACAGACGATTGTACTAATGACACCTTTGAAGATCGGTCCTATTTAAAAAAAACATATTTTGAAAACTATTCAATCGCGCTATTTACGCTCCATCATATTAGTACAACTAAATTAAACGTGTTTCATAAAAAATACATCAAAACAAAGTCATCTTTAGCTGTACTAACATGATAACGCGAAAAAAAGTTTAAAAAAATATTATTTTTTCCGTCCAATCATCAAAGGTGTCATTAGTTCTATCGCCCGTCTTCGTTTCGGAAGCGGTCTCCTAACACCTCGTATTAATTGTTTTAAACTTAAATTTTCGTGATTTAATGCCATGGCGATTGTACATTTTGTCGATATTTCTATCCAGTTGCAACGGTCATGATCACGAGGAACTGCTTCATGCGGATGTCAGAGGCAGAATCTATTTACTCTACGTCGAATTCTATTACCCATGAAAATTGGCGAGATATCGACAAAATCCATGCAACAGGGTCGAGATATCACCAAAATCTATGCAACAAGGTTGAGGTATCACCAAAATCCATGCAATTTGTTCGAGATATTGACTAAATCCATGCAACTGAGTCGAGATATCACCAAAATCTATGCAACTGGGATGAGATATCACCAAAATCCATGCAATTAGTTCGAGATATTGACAAAATCCATGCAACTGAGTCGTGATATCACCAAAATCTATGCAACTGGGATGAGATATCACCAAAATCCATGCAATTGGTTCAAGATATTGACAAAATCTATGCAACTGAGTCGGGATATTACCAAAATCTATGCAACTGGGTCGAAGTATCACCAAAATCCATGCAACTGAGTCGAGATATTACCAAAATCTATGCAACTGGGTTGAGATATCACCAAAATCCATGCAGTTGGTTCGAGATATTGACAAAATCTATGCAACTGAGTCGGGATATTACCAAAATCTATGCAACTGGGTTGAGGTATCACCAAAATCCATGCAGTTGGTTCGAGATATTGACAAAATCCATGCAACTGAGTCGGGATATTACCAAAATCTATGCAACTGGGTTGAGGTATCACCAAAATCCATGCATAGATTTTGGTAATATCCCGACTCAGTTGCATAGATTTTGGTAATATCCCGACTCAGTTGCATAGATTTTGTCAATATCTCGAACCAACTGCATGGATTTTGGTGATATCTCAACCCAGTTGCATAGNCCGGATGTGATGATGTGGGTGCGTAAACCTGGATGACCTTCAGCGAATACCGTTTGGTGATTCTGAGTATCAGGTACGCTACCCTGTTGGACACGCTGTTAATTTCTACAATGCTGTTGACGAGGGATTTGTGGACAAGGAATCCGACACCACCTTGAGATTGAACTTCACCTTCCCGGTAGTAAAACAAGTTACCGGATTCGAGGATTATCGTGTCCTCCCCCTCTCTACGGACTTCGGACAATTCTATAATATCCCAGTGTAACTTGTTTACTGCTTCTTCCAGTTCGAAGATCTTTTCGTCGGTCCTCAAAGTGCGTGCGTTGTATGTTGCCAGGTCAAGTCGTCGGGGTTGGCAGCGGAATCTCTTCCGGAGATTCTTAGCACCCCCTGCCCCGCCGTTACCGTAACCGCTGCCAGAGCTAGGAATAGCGGGGCTGCCGGGGACTGGGGGCCGTTGCTGCCTTGTCTCAATCATTACGTGGTTGTGCCAATAATCACCACGCTTGGCAGGCGGGTTGGTGATCGCAGTGCTGATCCTCTCGCACCGATAACGCTGCTGCCCGTTATCGGTCTGTGGCATTTATGTCAGCTATAGAGAATGGTTATACCGCCATTTGTCGGTCGCCAGAGCCTCGTCGGTAAAAGCAGGGTGCACCGCGTGCAGGTGAGGTTGGCATTTGAGGAAACGGATTGGGACGCGTTTCTCCCTTACACCCCTGTAACTGTATACGGTAACTGTATACGGTTCTATAATAAACTCCCACAAGACGTTCTAAAGATGTCAATTAATAAGACGATAGCAACGCCTGGGAGTGAGCGAATTGCTCTAATTTTAATTGAAATATAGTAAATTAATATGATATTGTAATGATGATGGTAACAAAAAAATACCCGACTGAGTTTGTTGTGGGTTCATCATCAGACGTATATTAGAATCAGAGCGTGGAAAAAAATATAATTTGACGATTGAAAAGTGCTGTAATATGCCTACTTGAATAAAGATATTTTTTGATTTGATTTGATTTAACATTTGCGATTTGAATTTTCCGGCTTTTCTATACCAGAATATGTATGCATTATACACATAAATCTTCCACTGGAGTCAGTCTATCAAATGTTTAATACTGCATTCAAATCCATTAAAAGATCTAAGGGAACACAACTTTAGAACTAGCAATTCCTGACAGCAAATTTAGGGAATTGTATTTTATAATTTATCTAAGTCCTGACCGATAATAACCTGCTAACATGGAGAATTTTACGTTCCCAAATGAAATCTTTAAAGGTAAGTTACCTCTTTCCTTCTCTCAAGGCCACCTTCTTAATCCGTATCCTTTATTAGCAGAACGAGTTATACTCAAGCATTGAGCTTGCCTTTTCACACCCCGAGTCGGGAGTGTAGAACTCAGTGACAAGTAAAAATACCCACTAAAGCCCTCGACATCTTTGGGTGAAGAACTAGTGGTACGCATGAGCATTCAACTCAGGCATTTTAAGTGTAATCGCCTCATTACAATCGTTCATGGAAAGGGAAGTAAGCGTAAATTTGTAAATCCTCGAAAAGCAATGGAGCGTCGACAACATTCTGTCTCATTCTCTCAGAGTTTTTTCGCGCTAGGAAATACTTTTACCTACTCACCCCAACCTGAATGGTGTGGAGAGTTTTTTTGTCGAGACGGGAAAAAAATCCATCATAGAATACCGGGACGCCGCGGGGACGTTACCGTTTATGCCGGACTCCTACCGGCTAAAAACGACCCGCCGTCCGACGCACTGTCACAAAAGGCGACGTGACAGGTTAGCTCTAGAGTAAAACTGAGCGCGCCGCCGTGACTCCCCGTAAGGGGCACCTAGCTTGATCCTAAGGATTGAGCTACCTATGGGGCAGCGCGGAGGCGCGCCGCCCGACAACCTACGGACCTCACTCAATGGGACGACGGCCCCCGCGGTCTACCGTCCCAGAGGCTAGTTCTAAGGGGGAAGACTGCGGTCGTGAGCCGCGCGTCATCGCCTCGGGCGCCTACGACCAAGGAGCGGAGACGCGGCCTCGATCGTCGACCACCCAGCACTCGGTGCTCTTAGCCGGTCCCGCCACTCAGTTTGTAGGACCGCTTGCGTCTGGCGCAGCCAGTCCTTTTCATCCCCTGGCGAATGGAAGGCCTTTCAGTACCTGCTATAACCCAGGGAAACCTTCTTCATCCTCATCTTAAATGAGACACCAAAGGTTCAGCTAGCCAGGACGAGTCTGTTTGAGAATTCATAGAGGCGAGAACAGGTGCGTAAGCAAGCGCCATCTAGTATATCGCCTCTTTCGAGGGTGAGAGAGGGCATTCTTCTCTACTGCATTCTCACTATCTCGCTCGTGGGCCTCCTTTAACGAAATTACGATCTCGCAGAAGAAAGCCACTTCCGCCTAACATTTCGCACTTGAAAGCACCGCACCCACAACAATCCCTCTCCGACGCCTCCTTTAACGACTGATATACAAAAGGAGGCAACTGCCCTCTAGCCCGTCTCATTAGCAAGCATTACGCCAACTTTTTCATCAACGAGAGGTTCCCCTATTCATGGTTGGACCCCCTAACTACGTTGTAGGGCAATAAGGCTAAGCCTCGAGACCTGTAATCCTTAACAAAGTTGAGAAAAACCCCGGATTCTTTGCCACTGTATGTTGCGCCGAATCTATGGCAGACGGCATATACCTCACAGCCGACAATTTGGTGCAGGTATTTTCTTAAACAACCGTGCCTCTCATGGCATGACATGGCCTGAATAGACTCTTCAGCTTCGGCGGTAGCGGGCGAAGAAAATTACTGGGCATCTAACGAATGCCTGAAAAATGTCGCCTGGGTAATGAAGCATTACCTCAATGCCTATATTCCTCAGCCTTTCTGATCTGAACCCCGGAAGGCATGCCATCTTGATAACCATTCTTCTAGTTGATGACAGATCGCTCCCACAATAGCCTTAACCGCTACTGGAGATTCAAGAGCCTCCTTCCACTGTTGTCTTATGGCCTTACCCCAAACCTGATCACTATCAGTAAGCCCCAACTTATTCCACAAAATCCAATGAACCATATGTCAATTTCTTTAACAAAAACCACTCTGAAGTTATTAGTATCCATTGAACACTGGGCTGTGAAGAACCTACCTACAGATTATCACCTAATCATCATGAACTGGATTTTTTATTGACCTTTTTTGCGGTCGCCACAAATTGACCATCAAATCCACGTATAAACACTGTCGCTTTCATATTGCGGTCTAGTTTGAAGCTGCAATTAATATATGTAACTTTCTTCATCTCGATTATGGTAAAGACACTTCACAGTAACTTTATACGTTTGTATAACAAACTAGCAGAAGATTTTCTAGAGATATCAATCAATTATGGATTTCTACAGTTATATCTAGTTCAGAGACACTACTAATTCGAGTTAAAGTAGGTTCTAAGCTAGCTCTCGTAAATTATAAACGAGCCGGTCAATCTACAGTCATTAAAAAGTATTTAACTTTACAACTGGATTGTACGAACGTCAATAATATAACGGCCAATTAGAAACCGACGTAAAATGTAACCTTTCCTTTTAATTCTTTCATTGTTTACATAAATATAATGACGTCATATATTTATTATTACACTTTATAATCAATTAGCAATGCTATATTAAACGAGGGAAAGTGTAAACTTATATAAACAATCAAAATATTCATTTTTCAAAACTCAAAAAGCACTTTTGAAACGCCAGTAATATGCCCTTTGGTTACAAATCCAGCACCGGTTCGGAAAAATGACTTTAATGGTAGGTAACTAACTAGCCTCGGCTAAAACCAGTCCAGATTGAGACAAATTAGAAATTGCAATTTCCTAAATTGGTCCTGCTGTGATGCAGGTGGAGGAGGTGGAAAATATGATGGAGTCAGACATCTCTAAGATCGCGAAGTCCTAAAACGTGAAACAAGTAGAAAGACAGAAAATCGAATCTTTAGAGATGTACTCATATTTGGCGATAATCTTAACTATATTCATTGGTAAGGCTCATGACGACACAGCAGTTTCTGTGAAGACTCCACGGTTAACAATATTCGTAACTGAGCTAAGCAAATACAATTTATTTAATTGTATTCATTCCTGGACCAAATCTAGGACATTTTAAATAAGGGTCAGGTCAAAAGTACTCTAAACCAACAAACTTGTAACCGAAATATTCAAGGATCATGGCAAATGGACGTGGTCGCTGCCTAACCCTTTGGGAAAATAGGAGTGATGCTATGTATGTTTTTGAGATATTAAGGACGTGTCATAAGCAAATAGCACTATATTACATTTATCTTTCACATGGTACGCTAAATCATTTAGATATATTAAGAATAGAAAAGGGCCAAGTATTGATCCTTGTGGGACACCTATCCTTACCGGTGATCCCGAAGACTCTACGCCATTTACGAATACCCTTTATAGTCTATTTTGAAAATACGAACACAATAAATTAAGTGCACCACCTCTCACACCATAACGACTTAATTTAAGGATGAGAGTGCTAATGTTTACACAATCAAAAGCCTTTGAAAGGTCACAAAATATTCCTAGTGCATTCTGGGACCTTCCCCAAGCATCACAAATATGTCTCATGAGGGACACGCCCGCGTCTGTAGATGAAGAAGGTTATATCTATTAAAATGATCCAGTTGTTGATGAAGTAAAATCTTTGAATGAGGGTAGGCAACGCAGAATTAGGGCTTTAGTTACCAGGGTCACATTTAATACCAGATTTAAACAGAGGCATAACTTTACGATGTTTCATAAGGTCAGGGAAAATGCCAGAGTCTATACAGTTATTGAAAAGGAATGCTAGGTCCGGGCTACGACTACGACAGAGCATGTAGGCTAAATATAATCCACTACACGTGCGAAACCGGGTCAGGTCATTAGTTACTTGAATAAATGAAAGCCAGGTGATTAACACGTAGCATTAATGATGCTACATACGTTCATCACTTTCTCACAAATAGCTACCGAGCTTTTTGCCACCCAACCACAAGCCGTGAGGGTATGCAAAGCTTTCCATTCTCCAATGAGTATTACGTTCGTAGCTATTAAATACTAGCAGTTCCCCGCAGTGTTGCCCGAGTAGTTCTTGAATCTGTGGGAATATGGGGACACCCATTTTAACAGAGTCTACAACTGGGTGAAGTTTTGGAAATAATCGAAAATGTATTCGCACTAATCTGGCTAAAGTTAGTTTATTTATTACTGAGTTTTTATTTCTGGCAAATCTAGTTTAGAAAATTGCATTTTTTTATTTGCCTGAGCCTGGACTGAAAGACTTCGGTCATAGCTAGTTATCACCCTAATTAACTAGACTGTATCATCACTTACCATCAGGTAGAATCACAAATAATTGGTCTAATTGTTGTTAAAAGTCCAATTGCATTTTGTAGTAAAGAATAACATCGGGAGGAAATCTACATATCCCTGGAGCAATTATAGGATGTGTGTATCCTGCCAACCTGTTGGCGAAAATGCTTTAAAACCCGTTTCTCTTAAGAGTGAGGAAGCCTGTGTTTTGTTTGTCGGATTAATTCTATAAATAAAATGTCTTCTGGCTGTGGGGCATTGATTCTAAATTCAACGTGGCACTTTTCCTTATGGGAAAACATTGGGAAGAAATCAGCATATCCTTGGAGCAATTATAGGATATGTGTATCCTGCCAACCCGTTGGCGAAAATTCTTTAAAAACCTTATAGAGTGATGAGGCCTGTGTTTTGTTTGTAGGATTAATCCTATAAATAAAATATCTTCTAGCTGTGGGGCATTGATTCTAAATTCAACGTTGCACTTTTCCGTATAGGAAAACATTGGGAGGAAATCTGTATATCCTTGGAGCAATTATAGGATATGTGTATCCTGCCAACCCGTTGGCGAAAATTCTTTAAAAACCTTATAGAGTGAGGAGGCCTGTGTTTTGTTTGTAGGATTAATTCTATAAATAAAATATCTTCTAGCTGTGGGGCATTGATTCTAAATTCAACGTGGCACTTTTCCATATAGGAAAACATTGGGAGGAAATCTGCATATCCTTTGAGCAATTATAGGATGCGTATATCCTGCCGACCTGTTATCGAAAATGCTTTAAAATGGTCTCTCTTATGAGTGATGAAGCCTGTGTTTTGTTTGTCGGATTAATTCTATAAATAAAATGTCTTCTGGCTGTGGGGCATTGATTCTAGATTCAACGTGGCACTTTTCCGTATAGGAAAACATTGGGAGGAAATCTGTATATCCTTGGAGCAATTTTAGGATATGTGTATCGTGCCAATCTCCTGTGAAGCTGCTTGGTGGGTGTATGCTTTGTTTGTAGGTTTAATTCTTTAAAAAGAAAGGTCTAAAACGCTTTCTGGCTATGGGGCTTTAAAGGATCCACGCAAGAGCAGTGAGTCCAATTTCGCCAACCAGATAAATATAATTAAATTACATGCAATTTGAATTTAGTTAACATTAATAAAGAAACTAGATTAACATATAACATAGTGAATTTAACACAAAAATACTTTGTTTTATCCTTTTACTTTTTTTAAAAATTGTAACTCGAGTACTCGCTTTGCTAGCAGAGATCCCGGGTTCGATCCCCGGTAGGAGAGATCTGAGTCAATATAGTTACATATAACATCAGAAATTTAAAGAAAACTTAACCACCATAGTAACTTTTCTAATGTAAGGTAAATTTAGTGCTTTTGACAATATAAACTATTCTAATGTAACCTTTTTAGTGCTTTTGGCAATATAAACTTTTCTAATGGTACCTTTGCAGTGCTTTACACAATATAAACTATTCTAATGTAACCTTTCTAGTGCTTTTGACTGTATAAACTTGTCTAATGTAACCTTTTTAGTGCTTTTGACAGTATAAACTTTTCTAATGTAACCTTTTTAGTGCTTTTGACAATATAAACGTTTTAAAGCAACCTTTGTTGTGCTTTTGACAATATAAACTTTTTAAAGTAACCTTTTTTGTGCTTTTGACAATATAAACTTGTCTAACGTAACCTTTTAGTGCTTTTGACAGTATAAACTTTTCTAATGTAACCTTTTTAGTGCTTTT
>JACTOM010000924.1:4059186-4096837 GCA_015832385.1 Elymnias hypermnestra | reverse complement strand
TTTTTTTTTTTTTTTTTTTTTTTGGTAAGACGGGAAAAAAATCCTCAATAGGATACCGGGACGCCGCGGACGTCCCGGTTATGCCGGACTCTTACCGGCTAAAAACGACCCGCCATCCTACGCACTGTCACAATGGCGGCGCTACAGGTTAGCTATAGAGTAAAACTGCGCGCGCCGCCGTGACTCCCCGTGAGGGGCCCCTACCTTGATCCTAAGGATCGAGCTACCTATGGGGCAGCGCGAAGGCGCGCCGCCCGACAACCTACGGAGCCTCGCTACGTGGGACGACGGCCTCCGCGGTCCGCCGTCCCAGAGGCTAGTGCTAAGGGGGAAGACGGCGGTCCTGGACCGCACGCCTTCTCGCCGGACGCCTACGACGGAGGGCGTGGGCGGCGGGATCCGCCTCCCGACGCCGCTCCGCGGCCTCTTTCAGCGACATCACCTCGTCGCTAAAGGAGGCCACCGCACTCCAACACTCCCTCCGCTCCACCATCGCTCGCACGACGGTGGGCAGAGACAGGTCGGTCGACCCTAATACGGCCACTAGGGCAGATCTCTGGCTATCCCAACTGGGGCACACCGCAAGCGTGTGCTCCGCCGTGTCCACGGCGGATCCACACTCGTGGCATTCCTCAGTGGGCTCCCTACGGGCCACCCGGCACAGATACCTCCCGAAGCACCCGTGCCCCGAGAGGATCTGCGCCAAGTGGAAAGTGATCACGCCGTGACCACGCGACACCCACTGACCAAGGAGCGGAGACACGGCCTCGATCGTCGATCTCTCTTTCCTCCTGCCTTAACCGAACCTCTTTCGTGCTGTTTGCAATTTGACCTTGCATGTTTTATAAAACGTATTTGACACTCAATTAAAAAAGTCCAACTAAAATGGACATTAAGAACTCAGTCTAGTCTACGAATTTTAGGTATTTTTTTTTTCATAATATCCTTATTTAATTTCTCTTTTTTATTGAAAACAAGTTCTTAATCAAAAGCTTCACTAAAAAACTTACTCATGACTATAGAATATAACATCCGAAATATATGGACCATTCAATGTCGTTATATCCGGTTTTAAGAGATAAATTAGCACCTAACAGGTGTTAGAAGCAACTACTTTTAAGATACAAATTGCTCTTGTAAATCAACAGGCGCGATTTTTTTTTTATTATTTTATATGTTGTAGCATTTGTCAAGGGCATTGTGAAAGGCAAAGTGAAATCCATAAACCATATCCTATATTTCTCAATGAGTCTCGAAGCCCTAGGACAAAACATCTCCACCTTCACGTGTGATAATGATATTAACGAATAACTTATATTTCTTTTGATATTGTTTGGTTTTGGGACAGCTGGGGGACAGCTTTTCCTTTTTAAATTGAACAAGAGTTTCCTTCTGTTTCAGGTGGCATCGTTTTTCACAGCGTGGAAACAAAAACATCACGGTCACGAACACCCTTGGACACCACATTACGAATTTGGTGGGTAATATAAAATATTTATTAACTTTTTTATATAGACTGCCAAATAGACTTTTATGAGCAAATGTTTACGAGCAAAATTACAAAGTCCAAGTCGCAGTTTAAATTAAACAAGTTTTTGACGAAATCATATTTAAATGACTGTGAATGATGGCTTGACATTGAGATGGCAATTAGAGAATGAACGTACCTAAAGCTAAAGTCGGAATCCAATGAACACATGATGTCATACAATGATCAACAAAGTTTACCTAGATATGACGTAATGGTGACTTTATTTACGTCATTCTGATGTTATGGTGTATTGTACCTAAACAATGCTGTAAAGATTATTTTATACGGTATCATCTATTGAGTCAGGCAAGACTACTCAGTGAACGCCTCTACGTCAAAGTGACGTCAAAATGATGTCAGGCTATATCAGAATTTATATAAAATATTATAAGTTACATAGGACTCATTATTGTACACTTGGCGTAAGATTTTTAGCTAATTAATATGACCTACCTATGATGTACAGATGACCTTAAAATTCTGACCTCTTTATACTTTACTATAAAACACACGAAGTAATTATACATTTGAAGCTTAAAATATGTAAATTATTGTCGGACAATCGCTTTAAAGCTATAAGACCGCTCTGTCTTATAGCTTCAAAGCGATTTCTTCCAGACAACCTGAAGGAAGGAGATTTAGTTAAGAGCTTAAAGATGGTGAGAATAATAAATACACTACATGCATTCATACATAGATATGTCTGAAAATAGAATACATATTGACTATTTGAACCAGTTGCATGGATCGTGGTAACGACGTTACTGCTGTGGGCAGGTGTCTATGGTGGTAGAAAGGCCAATAGTGACAGACAGAATAGGCAGGCTACTGAGAAACAACTATAGCATCAAAACTGTCTTCACTCCCTTACAGAGGATAATAAACATGGTAAGATCTCCGAAGGATCGTGGCAGCTCTTATATTGGGCAAACGAAGCGTTCCATAGCGTCAGAGCACATAAATGCCGTCAAGCACAACGAAATACAAAAATCTGCCATCGCGGAGCACATTTTGCAGCAGGGAACTCAACACTGGATAGAACTTCATAGCCCGAAAGTTCTTTCCACGGACCGCCATTATATGCCGAGATTAGTTCGCGAGGCCATTGAAATTAAAAAATATCCTAATTTCAATCGCGAAGATGGTTTAAAGCTGGCTGATACGTGGAATCCAGTGGTGAAGCTATGCCAAATGAACAAACGAAGCAATTTGAAAAAATGCCGAAAAATGGACATGGGTCCCGTGAAAATAAAAGGATCAGACGTAGGATAGACAGATTCTGGCTTTGACAGCTTAACACAACCGCCTGCAGCAGTAACGTCGTGACCACAATCCATGCAACTGGGTCGAAATATCGGCAAAATAAATAAAAAAACGCCATCGTGGTATGTAGCCCTTCAAATAGTCAATATGTTAATAGACCACGAAAATTTAAGTTCAAAACAATTAGAATACATATTTATAGATGTCTGAATTACAATACCAAAAAGTTTATTGCGCTTTCGTAGATTTAGAAAAGGCCTTTGATCGAGTGGTGAGGAATGAGCTGTGGTCAACGTTATCTACGTATGGGGTGAGCGGTTGTCTGATCCAAGCATTGAAGTCTCTCTATGAGGGTTCTAGTGCCTGTGTCAGAATAAACGGAGCGTACACGGAGTGGTTTCCTGTCGAAAGAGGTGTTCGACAGGGATGTGTTGCGTCACCATGGCTGTTCAACCTTTTCATGGATAAATGTTTGACAGATTTAAAAGAAAGTATGTATGGGTTAAGAATGAATGAATTACTCATCAAATGTTTACTCTACGCTGATGATCAAGTAATACTTGCGTCATCCGCTAACGAGCTTCAGGAGATGCTAAATATTATGAATGAAGCTTTGAAAGGGAAAGGAATGAAAGTGAATGTAAACAAAACGAAAGTTATGCTTTTTGAACGAGATGAATCTATGATGAATGGCAATATTTTGATAGATGGGGAACAAGTGGAAGAGGTGAAAGAATTTGTATACTTGGGATCTAAATTTACAAAAGATGGAACATGTGAAAGTGATATCGAAAGGAGAGTGAATGCAGGGAATATGGTAAATGGTGCTCTGCATGCTTTTATGAATAGCCAGATGGTGTCTCAAAGGGCTAGACTGGCAGTGCATGCTGGAGTGTTGGTGCCAACACTTATGTATGGTAGTGAAAGTTGGGTATGGCAGAAGAATCACAAAAGTAAAATAAATGCGGTAGAGATGAGAGCGTTGAGAAGCATGAGTGGATTAAGACAGAGTAAGAAATAGTGTGATAAGAGAACGTTGTGGTATAAAAGAAGACGTAGTGACTAAAATTGAGAAAGGTATGCTTACGCTCGTAGATGGTTTGGGCATGCAGAGAAAATGAATGAAAGGAGACTGACAAAAAGGATTTATGAGTCAAGACTGAATGGAAAAGTTGGAATGGACATTTTAAATAAGGGCCAGGTCAAGAGTACTCTAAACCGACGAACTTGTATGAAAGGTTTAATGAGAATGAAAGAAGCGAAGGAGATATGCAAGGATCGTGGCAAGTGGAAGGATGTTGTCTCTGCCTACCCCTATGGGAATGAGACGTGATGCTATGTATGTATGTCTATTCTACTTAAATAAAGGCTTCATGTGTGCCTCTCAGACACCATTTTAAAGTCATCTGTTCATTAAATTCAGACAAGCTGGTAAGCTTTAAAATAAACTGTAAAGAAGTGACCACGATCTGTTTTCCGTTGCAGGTCACTATCGCAGCTTAAATGATAACGGTAAGGAGCATTTAACAATTAATTACTTTTTAAATATAATTTGGTATTATAAGTAACGTTAAATTGTCTTACATGTCATATTACGTAAGTCTTACGTCAAGGAGTATGGAATAACGACTAAAATCTGACTCAAATATTACCTAACTGTGACGCTACTTTGACATAAACTTGTTCACTGACTATTAAGTTCATATATTAATAATTGAAAAATGAACTCTTCCAGCTAACCCCAACGAAATACCGTACCACGCGCACAAACCGGAGTTGCACAACGAGCATCCCGAATACAAAGCTGTACCAACCAGCTATATACCAGCATCGTACCCAGAAATTGGGTATCCAGCAGGACATCATAAAAAACGAAGCCTATAATTATAAATAGAAACATTTGATATTGTCATAAAACCCTAGTCATTGCCTGACAGCAGGCCATGACACTATTAGATTGACCAGGGAATAACCCATCAAAATATGGTAGTATTGGATCACTTGAAAACATTTATTAATATGAATATACATAAATGTGGGGAACCATAACCCCACGGTTGGGACTAGCACAGTATCGTAATCATAAGAATTTCTTACTTTTTAGCGCATATTAATATATTCGTAAGTCTGTTTTGAAGGCGGTTCTTTTTTTGTTAAAATATTTTGCTTTTTAGTGAATCTGTAGTAAACGTGTTGCAATGCAGCAAAAAACGTAAGCTCATTGCTATTTGTTTACAGACACTTATATTTTCTGCCATAAACCGCACCCTTACTGTAAGCCGTTGAGGAGTTCCATTGATCTTACGAAGTTACGGTAGGCAACTCAAATATCTGGATAGCTTATAGAACATTCTGTGGAGTATCGTTGATTTGCTCCTAAGAATTGAAGAGTTCCGTCATTTTCTCATGGATTCCATCAACAGAACCTAACAAAACAACCCTTGAAGTATATCCTTTCTAATAAAAAACGAATCATCGAAATCGGTTGGCGTGATCTTAAGTCATGCAAATTTAAGACTTATCGGGTTTTCTCAAGGATGCCATCATCAGAACTGGTTTAAAAAAATGGGACCCTATGACAAGCACCACCTTTCTTTTAAAAAAAGAATCGGAAATATGGGGTAACAAACTACTTACTGGGTGACCCATAAGAGAAAGAGAGAGAGAGAGATAGAGTCAACACGCTCAAATTAGATAGATATTAAAAAGGTGTGTTGCGTAACTGTAACCGTTTACGTAGCACACGCAAGGGAAGCACTCAAAGCGAAGAATTTTTCTACGTTTTTGCAACATTTTTCATTGTTACACCGCTCCTTATAGTCGTTACGTGATGTTATATAGTCAATAGCCTTCGTAATTGAATGGACTATCGAACAAAAGCCTCAAAAAAAAAAACAAGGTCTAGATACAAAAAATGCATTTAATAATGTAAATAGGTAACATTAATAAAAATATATAAATACAAATATTGTTTCATTATCCTTACATTTTTACATAAATATATATAGATTAAAAAAAATGTAAAAAGTATTAAAAAATATATATAAAAGATCACAATTTGAGATTCACAAAATTAAAGCCAAACATTGTGATGGAATGATTTCATTATATACAATATAATAATTAATAGTAATGTCTGCAAAAAAAACATTGTTTTAATGAAAGATTTCTTTGTATAATCTCTAAACTAGTAATTTAACATCCAAACGAATACAGCACATTATAACTTGAAGATAAAATGGATGTGGTTAGTAATCACACTGTTTTATATTTTCTAAATATTATGTCGGAGGGCAGGTGTCTGTGGAACGCTGGCGCCATCTATCGGCGTGGGACAGAGTCAATGGTGGCAGTCCGGCGGGAGTCTCTCGGCAGTTGTCAAGTGACGCTCGGCCGAAACGGTTTACTGTTGGAACTGTCGCGTAAATTGATATCGGGAACATTAAGTGATTGGACATTATAATCTGAGTTAATTAATAAAGTGTTTGATTGCACCAACATAACCCACCAACGCCCACAGTATGTTTATAGAGTTATGGATGCCATTAATGACAATGACGACGGAGAGCCTTACGCCCATATGCTTTATGCGTCCTTCTAGCTTATTCTCCGGAAAAAAAATATCATAGAAAAATACCCAGAAATAAACATTTTTATGTATTTTTTTGGAGAAGCATTTCTTTGCAGATCAGTGATATTAAAAGTATAATCGCAATTTAACAAAGTTTTAATACTGAATAATTTAGAAAATTAAAAAAGAAATTGATATTTCAATTAAAAATGAAATAAAGATTCGATTTAGACCAAAATTTAATATGATTAAACAGTTTTATTCAGCTTATAACCCATTTATGATAAGTTATTGATTATAATAGCAATATTTTTTACAATAATAATATTGAATATCTCAACTATAACGATTCAAATCTTTTTAATTGTTAAAGAAGAAAATTCTGACTAAAATTTTGGTCTAAATAAACTTTTTAAATTAAAGATGTCGGAGGGCAGGTGTCTGTGGAACGCTGGCGCCATCTGTCGATAGGCATGGGACTCTATCGGCGTGGGTCAATAAGTGGCATCCCGGCGCGTCTCTCGGCAGTTGTCGAGTGGCGCTTGACCGGAGCAGTCTACTTTTGGAACTGTCGCGTTCCTAGTTAATATTGTTAATGATTTTGTGTAAATTGAAATCGGGAACATTAAGTGATTGAACATTATAATCTGAGTTTATTAATAAAGTGTTTGATTGCACCAAAATTATCCACGAACGCCCACAGTAGTTGGAAATTGAATTATTGATGCCATTAATGACGATGTCGGCGGATAACCCTTCGCCCCAATGCTTTATGCTCTCCTTCTCTCTTATTCTCCGATATATATGTAATTAAACAATAATAATTTTTAAACAGATTTACAAAGTACATTAACAATATATTGAAATATTATATTAATAACTTATGTCTATACAATTATTATATAAAATATATCACCTTAATATTGTATAAAATATTCCATTGCATTTTAAAAGGACGGAATGTTTTCTTTATAAATATATTATTGGAAAAAAATATTCTTTATAAACAAATATATATGTGCGTATATTTAATAAATATTATAGCTTATATAAATACAAAATTCATGTAAATTTCACTTCAAATGAATATTAAAAACCATTTTTTTTTTTGCTGTCCATATGTCTTAAGTGCATGTTTTTTTTGCTGTCAGTACGTCTCCTACGTTATTAAGTACACGACGCCAATTGCAATGTATCTCCTTGGTATCTAACAAAACAGCTTTAGTGACATAAAAGTATATTTATAATTAATGGCAGTAAATCAATTTGGTAAGAGGATATTTACAGCGTATTCATGTCTCTCCTAACTTGTCTGTCTGTATGTACAAACTTACTCACGTAACCTTCATAGGAACCATGTGTATCATATTTAGACCTTTCACCGATTTTCGATACGATATCACTTTCAAAATGTCAATAGGTGTCAAAATAATCGACAATACAATTTATTTTATTTATTCAAAGGTCATGCAAAGGTCAACTGATTTAACACCTTGTTTCAAAATCAATGTCACTAATTAACTTCATAATAGTTGATAAAATAATCCTTGTTTTTATTTTTAGATCAGTAACCTGTGAGATGTTTGTTTGAAGGTCATGTGAAGGTCAATTGATTTAAGAACATTTTTGAAAAGTTATTTAGTCGATTACTTTTACAATAGTCGATAAGAAAACTCGATTATTATTTATTCATCAATAGTTTATAAGTTTCCTAATCATTTAAAGGTCATGCGAAGGTCAACGATTTTATTTAAAAAAAATCGATTATGAAATCGTGTATATTTAAAATATCAATAAACTGGTTGTAAATAGTTATTTTTAAAGTTCTAATAATAATTCTCACTAGTTTCAAAATAATCGGTAGTAAAATCTATCAAATGACTGTAAACAGCCTGTTTAAAGGTCAAGCGAAGGTCAACGAATTACAAAAATAAATTAATAGATTATAACCTTCAAATAATAATACTTAGTAGTTTAAAAATAATAAAATTGATTTGTTCATTTAAAGGTTATGCGAAGGTCAACTGGTTTAAAAAAATCTAATAATTTAACCGATTCTAACTTCTCCCGGTTGTTACTTTGAACCCGGTTTTCACAATAACCCGTAAAACGAGTCAATTAATAAATATATTTGTGCATTTTGTCCAAAAAACTGAACTGTAACTGTCAGACATCTAAATCCGCTAATCTCCTGAAACAGACCCCCAAAAATATACAAAGCGTCAACAAAATGGAGTCGCTCACTAAACCGAGGACGCTGTTAGAAGAAAACCAGCTATATCTAACCTTCTTTTTGGATAACCTCCTTTTGTCGACTGTCAACTTCTTAGGCCACGAGTCGAAATTGAATGGGATTGTTTGACACTGGGTGTCAAACCATTTGCGCGCGAAATCGTTTGACGTCTTCGCTTGTATGCAAATGTCAATTTTCGCGCCATTTTGTCCGCCATTTTTGGCGCCATCTTGGAGTGCCTTTTGGAAATCTTCGTCTATGGTTATAGTCAACGAACGAAGGTGGTATGAAACGTGCTGACTGAAGTATAATTTATTGGAGTTGTCGCGTATGTATATGTAGAAATCGGCGACGTCGTCCGTTGTCGATACGTACCAGTGTGCGTACATTGTTGTCTGCGAACTGTGAATGATATTAAATATTAATTTTTAAAGCCTTTTTCATGTAACCATTACATTGGCACTAGAAAATATACAAAGGCATACATTTGTATATTATTTAAGAAAGTAATCAAATTACGTGTAAGTAATAATAAAGATGATGGAATTAATATACAGAACGTATTAAGAGGTAAACTACCCCTTACCAGGTTTATTGCGTTACCATTTTAGACTACATCATCAATTATGAGGATAATAAAGCATACCTATATAAAAAAAGGGTAATGCTGTTCATATGTAGAAAGTATTAAGAGGTAAATTACCTCTCACCACTTTACCATCTCAATATAGAACCATTGATCATCAAGTGCGATGCACTATTTGAAAACAATAAACAACGCCGTATAGAAACAAATCCAAGGTAAATTACCTCTTAAAAGTAAAAACTTTACGATCATATATTATGCTCATCAAATATTATATTCATCCTTTGTTATGCTCTTCAAATATTATGCTCATCAAATATTATACTCATCATATATTATACTCATCATATATTATGCTCATCAAATATTATGCTCATCAAATATTATACTCATCATATATTATACTCATCATATATTATGCTCATCAAATATTATGCTCATCAAATATTATACTCATCATATATTATACTCATCATATATTATGCTCATCAAATATTATGCTCATCAAATATTATACTCATCATATATTATACTCATCATATATTATGCTCATCAAATATTATGCTCATCAAATATTATACTCATCATATATTATACTCATCATATATTATGCTCATCAAATATTATGCTCATCAAATATTATACTCATCATATATTATACTCATCATATATTATGCTCATCAAATATTATGCTCATCAAATATTATACTCATCATATATTATACTCATCATATATTATGCTCATCAAATATTATGCTCATCAAATATTATACTCATCATATATTATACTCATCATATATTATGCTCATCAAATATTATGCTCATCAAATATTATACTCATCATATATTATACTCATCATATATTATGCTCATCAAATATTATGCTCATCAAATATTATACTCATCATATATTATACTCATCATATATTATGCTCATCAAATATTATGCTCATCAAATATTATACTCATCATATATTATATTCATCATATATTATGCTCATCAAATATTATGCTCATCAAATATTATACTCATCATATATTATGCTCATCATATATTATATTCATCCTACGTTATGCTCATCAAATATTATGCTCATCATATATTATGTTCATCGTATATTATACTCATCATATATTATGCTCATCAAATATTATACTCATCATATATTATGTTCATCGTATATTATACTCATCATATATTATGCTCATCAAATATTATGCTCATCATATATTATACTCATCATATATTATGCTCATCATATATTATATTCATCCTACGTTATGCTCATCAAATATTATGCTCATCATATATTATGTTCATCGTATATTATACTCATCATATATTATGCTCATCATATATTATATTCATCCTACGTTATGCTCATCAAATATTATACTCATCATATATTATGTTCATCGTATATTATACTCATCATATATTATGCTCATCAAATATAACACTCATCATATATTATACTCGTCACATATTATAGTCACCCTACATTATTTTCAAATTCAACTACTTTGTATATTAAGGCTTTATCTTTTACCAGTTCCAGGTAATTCCATGTTACATACAAAATAGTTTACAGTATACTTACTACTGAACATCCCTGAAGAGAACATCAGGTTCTGATGTGAAGTCATAATCAGAATGGCCATATTCCCTTATTTTATCGTCCAGCCCAACGCTGCTCGCACAGAGCAGTCTCTCTTCATCCACCTCAATAAAATTGTCATTCTCCAAAGACGGCGGCTCGAAACAGACTAGATCACTGTATTTGATGTCACCTTTCAACAAAGATGGCGGCAGGCTGTGTAAATAGTGCTTTAGGGGGCGCGTGAAACAATCACACTTGAGTTTATTATCTGTAATAGATGTTAATACGTCTTAAAATCGCATCAAATAATAAAAACGAATGATAACAAAATCGTGGGATACAGTTTGGGGTTGTAGCTACATATCTATTGCCTCTATACGAAATTCAATTACACCACTGGATAGCTAAAGGATAAAACAATTTTTTACGCCAAGTAAAGACTGTAGCACATCGCGCGCGACGGAGAGGGAGGCTCCGCCGTTTTGAAGGTCATTACTATTAAGAAACTATTATCCATTACGAAACCTATTCACGTACAACAGATGGTTGTGTACATAATACAGCCAAAGCAGTCTAATTAAGTAATTTAACTCAACTATAATGCATTAACTAAATTAATCCAGCGATATCGTTTTGAGTACAAAATGTCCAAAAATCATTTGCCAGGCAAAGCATACCTTTATTATAGATAGTTGATAGTAAACAGTAGAATAGTATAGATGGTAGCTAATGGAGTAATGCACATAGTGATTAGTAAGATACTAGATAGTATAGGAATAATAGTTTAGGAAGTATNGACCAACATAACGCCACAAAAAATTCGAAATTCGAATATACGTAACCCGCGAAAATTCAAAATTCGCGATACTTTTTGAACACACCTCGTAGACGGTAGCTAATAGAATAGTACAAATAGTTTTAAGTAGGATTGCAGATAGAAGAATAATAGCTATAGTATTTCAAAGGATAGTAGATAGAAAAATAGTGGATATAGTATTTTGTAGGGTAGAATATTAGCTATAGTATGTCGTAGGATAGAAGATAATATAATAATACAAATACTAAGTAGGATTGCAGATAGAAGAATAATAGATATTGCATTTCGTAGGATAAAAGATAGTAGAATAATGCTATAGTATTTAATAGGACAGTAGATAGAAAAATAGTGGATATAGTATTTCGTAAGATAGAAGATAGTAGAATAGGAAGGATAGTATTTCGTAGAACAATAAATAGTTGGATAGTACACATTGCAGTTAGCAAAATCGTACAAATAGTAGTTAGTAGGATAGTAAGGTAAGATAAATAGCAGCCCATTACCGTCCCACTGCTGGACACATGCCTCCTCACTCATATGAGAGGGTTTTTAGAGCATAGACCCTCCACGCTCCTCCACTGCGGATTGGCAGGCATAGTGGGATAGTAGATAGCAGTTAATGTGTAGATAGTAGTTAGTAGAATAACAGATAGTAGAAAAATATAAATAGTAGTAGATAGAATGATATAGACAGTAGTCCGTAGGATAGTATAAAAGGTATTTAGGAGGATAATATTAAGTATATACAATACAACACATATAGATTTTTTTTTTAAGTATAATAAGTATCAGGTAACTAAATATATAACTCACTATCAAAATACACTTCCAGTCTGTTTTCTCGGATTTTTTTCACTAACTCTGGATAGTAGCTAGTGAGTAAGTTATTCCTCAGATCTAGTTTTTGCAAGCGACTAGACTTCACCATGGTCTCAATAGGCAATGACTCCAGGGTGTTGTTCTGCAGATATATCTCCGTAATGTTTTCTGGGAGACTGAACTTGGAGTCGGCTGTGAATAATTACAATAGGATTCACGAATCTTCCTAAATTTGAATTTGAGTTACAAATTTCCCCAAATTACAACAAGACTCACAAACATTCCTAAATTTGAATTTGATTCACAATTTTCCCCAAATTACAATAAGATTCACAAACATTCCTAAATTTGAATTTGATTCACAATTTTCCCCAAATTACAATAGGATACACATACATTCCTAAATTTGAATTTGATTCACAAATTTCCCCAAATTACAATAAGACTCACAAACGTTCCTAAATTTGAATTTGATTCACAAATTTCCCCAAATTACAATAAGACTCACAAACGTTCCTAAATTTGAATTTGATTCACAATTTTCCCCAAATTACAATAGGATTCACAAACACAAACAACCTAATTCACAAATTATGAATATATGAACATAAAAATCCATTCAATGGATTACAAGGAAGGAGAAGAAGCAAAGTCAAAAAAAAATACAAACAATTGTTTTTACAGTTTAAAAAAAAACTCACATGTTCGCGAAACTAAATCCTTTAATTGATTATTTGATAAATCCAATACTTCCAGTGACGTCAAATTGCCCAACACATCTGGAAAGGATACCAAAATCAATCCTGCACTTAATTTTATATAAGTTCAAGCAACATAAGACGTATTAAACAGTTAAAGAATATTTCAATGGCAGAAACGCTTGTATTCGAATCCAGTTACATATAAAAAGGTAAGGAAAGTAGGAGAGAGGGTTTTTAGAACATAGACCCATTATGCTTCTCCACTGCGGATTGGCAGGCATAGTACACAAGTACACTCTCTATTCCTTCACTCTCATAGGCCGATGTGACGGAAATCCGACACGATCGGAGAGAGATCAGTCGCAGGACCGACGGCTTAACGTGCTCTCCATGGCACGGGGTTGGAGCACACCTCCAACTTCTCTACATAAACCTCAATATCGATTTTTGAATTGGCCCGACCCTGGACCTCGAACCTAGGACCTCATGACTGTAGTCGAATATGCTAACCACTAGACCAATGAGGCAGTTCAGTTCATTATACACAGATTAAATAAATTTATATGCCACATATCATTAATATAAATCTGTTGTCATAATATTTCACTCACTATTCCTTATATCGTTTATGTAATTGTTGGAGAGGTTTAATTTTTTCAATTTTTTCCCGCCAAAAGTGATGTCAAAAGTGACAACCGGTATCTCGTTGTAACTCAGGTCCACTTCCATCAGTCTGTACGGTATCCAAGGACTCGCGGGGAACATCTTTCTCGACAGAAATCCGAATCTGTTATGGCTGAGATTCACCTAAAAGTATTTTTAAAGTTGAAATTCATAGATAATAGGAAAAAAACTGATTAATAAATAAAAATGAAAGATTTTTTTATTACCATTTCAAGTGACAAGCAATCGTCGAGAAGCCCGTTTGTTTTGTTATCGATTTTATCCAAATTGTTATATGACAAATCTAATCTCCTGCAACAATAAAATATCAAAGTTGAAATATAGATCAATAAAAACACATGTATTTAATATTTTAGTCCCTTATAAAAAAATTACCTAAAGAAATGTAAATAATAATGACCCATATTAAAAACAAAATGGTACAAATCAAATATCAAAGATTTAAGAAGAAAAAATGTATCCAAAATATTTTTTTTTATATGGATTATTACTTTTAAGATGTGCTTATATTTAAAAAAATAATAATCCATATAAAAAAGATCCAAATCAAATAAAAATACCTAAACTACGTAAACATTACCCAAAGCAAATAAAAAGTGCCCAAATTAAATAAAAATTGCCCAAAGCAAATAAAAAGTGCCCAAACTAAATAAAAATTGCCCAAATCAAATTAAAAGTGCCCAAATTAAATAAAAATTGCCCAAACCAAATAAAAAGTGGCCAAATTAAATAAAAATTACCCAAATCAAATAAAGTGTCCAAATTGAATAAAAATTACCCAAACCAAATATAAAGTGCCCAAATCAAATAAATTCAATTTCAATGTAACAATCATACCTCAAAGCCACCAATCCCTTGAAGACTTCATTCTGTATACGATCAAGGTTATTTCCACGTAGCGACAAGTCGAGCAACTGTTGCATGCCGTCAAAGGTCCTCTGGCCCAAGTCGCTCAACTTGTTGTACGACAGATCCAGCTTGAACGTCGTCGGTAGGTTTCCGAATGCGGACTTCGATAGAGACGTTAATTTGTTGTGCTAAAATAAAAATAAAAACATTTGTAATATATCAATTTCCTAAGGTGTTGTAAGGAGCTAAAATGAAAGTGATAAAATTATAATAGGATATTGTGTAACATAATCTAAATTGACTAAAGACCCACTCGAGATGTATAATAGTAACAACATCGCAAGGCGAGATACAAGAGTAAGGCATGGTATCACCAAAGGAAGATGTGACTCAGCCAGAACGAGATAGGACATCACATGAGCAAAATAAACCTTTGAACCAGACTGAGAGCGATACGAAATCGAATGGACTAGAACATCGCGAGGACGACATAAAACTTCACCTAAGAAAAGACAAGGCATTGTCAAAGCTAAAAAGAACATGATTAGAGTGAGATTAAACGTCAGAGGTTCGTGATACAGAATCGAGCAAGATATAGAGCATATCCCTTGAGCGAGACGGAACTAAATATGGAAATTTAAATGGACATGTAGAATTTGTATAAAGGGACCTTTAGTATTGAAGCTGTCATTCGACCTTCATCATCATCATCATCATAATTTCTGTATACTTCATTGCTGAAGGTCGTGACTGCATGGACTAGTTGCTTCCATCTCTCTCTATCGTCGCTAAGGGACCGACTCTTGGTCTTCCTTCAACCTTTCCTAGCACAACCAGTTTCTCCAGATTATTTGGATGTCTTCGGACAATTTGACCAAATTATGGAGTATTCGTCGTCGTCGACACTTAATGAAAAATCAATCAGAGTCACTCAGTTATATATTTGTACTCACCTGTAAATATAAATATTGTAAACTAGTCAGTGTGTTCAAGGCCTCCCAGGGTGGTCTAGTTAAACCGTTGCTGGACAAGTCCAGCGACTGCAGCGTCAACAACCCCGAAAACGCGTCGTTGGTCAACCGGTCTTCCAACATGTTGGACGACAGGTTAAGACGAAGCAATGCGTTCATAGTTGGCCACGTGCTTATTCGGATTTCACTCAAATTATTGTGGGCGAAATTCAGCTCACTAAAATTACAATTAAGGTGATCCTACTTAAAAATTTCCGTTACCAAAAATGAAATTAAATATTTATTTATTAGGTACAATCAATATATTTTATTTATTATTTCATTCATTTTTACGCAAAACAGTTTACATGGAAAATATTAAATTAAGCGTCCTTAAAAAAAGTACAAACTTGACCGATATACTTTCGCAAATAGATAAGCTAAAATAGAGATGGGCAGGTCATATGATGCGCGACAAGGCAGGAAAGTGGAGCAATTTAGTCACGGAATAGTACCCAAGAGAAGATGGGAAGTTGAGCTCAAGATGACAGCAGGAGCTAATTGGAAAAGAGTGGCTCAAGACAGACAACACTGGAAAATGTTGGAGAAGGCCTTTGCCAACAGGCACGCCGAAATGCGTGATATCTTTTAGATCATTAGTATATCTTAGCTTTAAGAAACTTATATCACTTCTGTTCGAAATAAAGGGCTTATTTATTTTCCCCCTAATTAAGTTTTAATTTAATAAACTACGTAAACTAAAATGTGGGACTTAAAGTTGATAGCGCCATCTACTTGACTTTCATATAATTTAGTTGACGGAAACTAACACATTACTTTTAAAAAATGTTCTAAGTCGAAGCAAAAACAATAAAAGGAAAAGGAACATCAAAATCAGTTTCAGACCATCGAGATCAATCATGATTACATTGTATTTATCTACATATATATCAAAATATAGTCATATAAAACACTCACCCCAAACTGATGGGAATCTGAAATATTTTGTCCAAATAGTTAAAGCTGACGTCCAACAGCCTGCAGCTGGCCAACTTGGCGATACTGCCCCTAGACACGTCGACCAACTGGTTGTGCGACAGATCCAATTCTAATATCGTGTAAATAGTACCAAAAGTCGCAGGTTTGATGCGCTCCAGCGAATTATAACTTAAATTTAGGTACCTGTTAAAAAAAAAGAATTAGTTACCAAACAAAATACCAAAATGGTGTCCTACTTTGACCTTGACTTGACTTTGAAGTTTTGCAACAAAAAACATGCAATTAAACTAAATATACCTATACAAATGTTGCGCGTACGTATTTATGTACGTATTTAACTAGCGCCATATTTTACAAGTTCGTCATATATTGCTTTTTTTTAATTTCATAATCAATTCAACTCGAGTGACTATAAAGTTGCACATTACAAAATGAGATCACACCATTCGTTCTAATTAATCATTTTAGGATTAAATACTTAGACAAAAATGTCTGAAACTGTGTAGTAGAGAGATGTAGTGACTAAAATTGAGGAAGGTATGCTTAGATGGTTTGGGCACATAGAGAGAATGAATGAAAGGAGACTGACAAAAAGGATTTACGAGTCAGGAGTGAATGAGAAAGTTGGAAGGGGAAGACCAAGGACGTTTTAAATAAGGGCCAGGTCAAGACTGCTCTAAACCTAGGAACCTGAAAGAAGCGAAGGAGATATGCAATGACCGTGGCAAGTGGATGGACGTGGTCTCTGCCGACGCCAATGGGAATGAAACTTAAAATTAACTCACCTGAGAGAAAATAGATTTTGAAACACTGAGTTATATATATCAGTGAGGTTGTTGTGTGATACGTCCACTGTGTGGAGTTCGAACAGTTTGGGGAACGCTGTCTTCGGTATCGTCGTGATGGCGTTGTATGACGCGTTCAAAACCCTGAGTCCTGTCATATTGTGGATAGGAATCTGGAAATATTAAAATGATGATTCCCACTGTGTCCCCGTGTAGTTTCAGATGTGGTAATTTGGAAATATGAATTTAGTTACGTTACGAAAGAAGTCACTTTATTTATTCATTCCCTATTGCACATAGTCCAAAAAACTATTGAAAGTTCATAATATATCCTATATAGGGGAAAGTAAAGGTGCCTGAAGATTTCTTCGAAGTCTGATAGGCAGCCATTTAAGGTTTTTGCGAAAAGGTGAAATACGATCGTATTTACGGAGACCAAATACAAATCATATACAAAGGTTCTGTAGACGCTTCCTCTTATTCAAAAGTTCTTCGGTCAAATCTGAGTAACAAGGACTTACATAATTTAGGATCGGCAATAGAAGCGACTGAGTTAATGATATTTTGGTTTTAAGTGGTAAAAGATTCTTCCAGCATCTTAGTGCACCAATACTACAAAAAAACCTACGGCTAACTAACCTGTGGTGCCCATAAAAGATTATTGTTGATCAAGACCCTAAGATTTTTTTGCTTTGCTAAATTTGGTACTATTTGTACTCATGAGTCTGACACGTTTAAACCTACATACAGAGTTTCTTTTCTTTGTCTATTAGTTATCTTCATTAAAGTTAGACATAAAAACGTAACAAACTGATGAAATTGCTTTCATATTAATATATAGTAAACACATAACCAAATTTGTGCATAAATAATGCCCTAAATTGAACACAATGTTAGAATTATTACAAACAACAATCGAAATGTTTCTACATATTTTATTTTATTTCTTAATGATTTAGACTACAATGCAACAGAAAATATGAGAATTTAAGTATACATACACACATGCACGCACGCACGCACGCACGCACACACACACACACACACACACACACACACACACAACCACTAATATTAATATCTCTGCTATCTATCTCATGTTTCAGTTTTAAATTAAGTTTTCATTATTTAATTTTTCCTTAAATAACTAGAATAGGCGTAGATTAAATTGTAAACTTGGGAAGACACTGACCCCTAAGTCACGGGCTTACCTAGTTTAGGGGTCCAGGGTATTTTAATTCTGTATCATTCTTTTTATGCCCAAATAAATAAAGTTATTATTATTATTATTATTATTATATTTGATACAAATTCTATAATAGAATCAACGACTTCGCTAATTTACAAAATCCGGCTCGGAGGACCATTTCAATGGAATTTATTATCATATAAAGAATATTTTCTTTTTGGGTTGGTTCGATTTATTAAAAAAATTCTGTTCGACACTAATGTCGCTACAACTCGAGAACGGCTGGACTAATTCGCCTAATTTTAGTTTTGAATTATTTGGGTCAGTCCAGAGAAGGTTGCCTGCAATATAGTAAAAACAACAATTTCGCTTTCCTTTTGAAACTAATCCTACTTGTCAAACATTTAACGTTCGTCACGTCGTTCAGAAATTAAATTAAATTACTTTCATTTGTTTTTGACATTTGACATTGGCAACCAACAATTTTAATCCCAACTATAATATTTGATGGACTGGTTAAGTTTTGACCTACTTCTTTACTTAAGTTGAAAAATTCTGCAATTATCATTCAGGTTTTTAAAGATTCTAAGGCAGAACGGGTCAGATAGTATATAAATATAAACAACTCACCTGCCCAAGATCAGTGAACTCGTTGAAGGTCACCTTCAATTCAGAGGCATATGTATTTTCATCGAAAGCATTCTTATGGATTTCTTTCAATTTATTATAGCTGAGATCCAATAGAGTCATATTGTTACAATTCTGGAAAGCT
This sequence comes from Elymnias hypermnestra, assembly GCA_015832385.1. NCBI lineage: Eukaryota > Metazoa > Arthropoda > Insecta > Lepidoptera > Nymphalidae > Elymnias > Elymnias hypermnestra. Next base: position 4,077,487 of record JACTOM010000924.1, on the reverse strand, counting down.
CCAGGTTCGATACTCGTGAGTTCGTTGTGCGATATATTAACCACGGCCAAATATAGATCCGTGAATGCCTGTTTGTCTATTGAAGTTATGTTATTCTCTGCCAGGTTTATTATCTGTGGAAATAAAACATTTAGATATAACAACGCTGTAATTTCAACTAAAAATTGCATAATGCATCTATAACATATATACCCATGAAATTAGTTAACATGGTCCTTCGAGCCGAATTTCTCAACAATACTTAATAAACCGCGGTTCCACAAAAGATAAGTGAAAATGGCACTTTAATTACTTTACTGATTTCGTACCTGGGACCTTTGCTAATAAACAAATACTGGCACCATTATGCCACAAGGGCCGTCAAAAGTTCTTTAGGAGATAACAAACTTTTAAAATGGTCCTTCGAGCCCGATTTTTACAGTAAGAAAAAGATCACTAATAATAAGATTAAACACACGAAAGAAAAAGGCAAAACCGGCGGTTTTATCGCATTTCTTTTAGAGAACCTTGGATAAAAAAGCTAAAGACGAATTTAGAATACCAGATATAAGTTTGGGAATTGAACCAACTTACCTCAGCGTATTTAACCGATTGAAACATCTGGTAATCTACTTTAGTAATCTTATTTCTGGCCAAATCCACTGTACCGATCCTAGTAACTGCTGAAAAGGTACCTCTTCCAATGTCGGAGATTTGATTATCTTGTAGATATAGACGCCTGTGATAAAAATTATCATGAAAATCTCTTTAGAAATTAATCAAAAGTATCAATTACCTTAAGAGACATTAAAATGAATAGTATTTAAAAGATGATGATTAAACTTATTAAAGGGCAATGTGAAACTAAAAGAGCAAAAAATAGCCAGTAAGGGACTGTTCAAATATTACGTAAGCAGATTTATTACAATTATTTACCCCCACATCCCCCTTGTCACCAAAAGTAAGCAAAGCTCTTACCCACTCCCCTCATGCTTACGTAAACATTAGATATTATATATGAGATAATGCAAGCTAATCTGGGTTAACTGAAGCCAGTCATGAGCAATGGAAACCAATATTAGACATTGCAAGCCAAAACGGGTTAACTGAAGAAAGTCAGAATGGACTCCAATATTAGATAATGCAAGCTAAAATGGGTTAACTTAAGCCAGTCAGGAGTAATGGAAACCAATATTAGATAATGCAAGCCAATCCGGTTTAACTGAAGCCAGTCAGAAATAATGGACACCAATATTAGATGATGGAAGCCAATCTGAGTTAACTGAAGCCAGTCAGATGTAGTGGCAACCAATATTAGATAACGCAAACCAAACTGATTTAACTGAAACCAGTCATGAGTAATGGACACCAATATTAGATAATGGAAGCCAATCTGAATTAACTGAAGCCAGTCAGATGTAATGACAACCAATATTAGATAACGCAAGCCAATCTGATTTAACTGAAGCCAGTCATGAGTAATGGACACCAATATTAGATAATGGAAGCCAATCTGAATTAACTGAAGCCAGTCAGATGTAATGACAACCAATATTAGATAACGCAAGCCAATCTGATTTAACTGAAGCCAGTCATAAATAATGGACACCAATATTAGATAATGGAAGCCAATCTGGGTTAACTGAAGCCAGTCAGAAGTAATGGAAACCAATGTTAGATAATGCAAGCCAATTTGAGTTAACTGAAGCCAGTCATAAGTAATGGAAACCAATATTAGATAACGCAAGCCAATCTGATTTAACTAAAGCCAGTCATAAGTAATGGACACCAATATTAGATAATGGAAGCCAATCTGAATTAACTGATGCCAGTCATGAGTAATGGACACCAATATAAGATAATACAAGCCAAAATGGGCAAACTGCAAGACTGCAAATTTTATGGTTACCTTAAAAATCTCATTCCTCTAAAGCTGTTTGTATCCAATTTCTTGATTTTGTTGTTATCCAAATGCACCACTTTTATGACTGTGTTTCTTGCGAACATACCTCTGAAACAGTGAGTTTTATTAATAAAGTGACAGCTGCTAAGAACATTTTAACATTCTTAGGTTCGATTTCCGGCTGAGAATATATACGAATTTGTATTGCCTAAACATAAAAGATGGATGAGGGTCAACTATCAGGTTTTTAGCTAACCCTTGTCCTCTGCGTCATCACGACCCCTCAGCTGATCAGTAGCTGTAAGCTGAAATAACATATCAATATATATATCCATGAACAGGGTACTACCTGGGTATGTCCGGTAGCTGGTTGTGACTGGCGTTGCACCACCCCAGTTTGGTGAGGTCACCAATATGGCTGCCGTCCAACTTCGTCAGGTTATTGTAGCTGTTAAATAGAAAATTTACAATTTACAAATAATGCAGTTTATCTCGTATACTTTTACTAAAATATATAAGTCAGAAATAACAAGTAAATAAGACAGTTCGATAAGACGGTTGCTCGTTGACTATCGTACGTTTGTCAGCCGCGACTAAAGTATATTGACGTAATTTGCTTTAAATATCATTAATTAGTTACTACATTGGTTCGTAAGAGCTTATAGGCTTACTTTGAAATTTTGAAAGAAAAATCTATCAATAAATTTTGTTAAAATTTTGGTAAGTTATTAATTTAGATGTTGGAGACACCTCATATTATAAGACAAAGTCCTCCGTACCTGTCTGTCTGTTCGTGAGAAACTCAAAACTACCGATTTAGATGTGGTATTCACGAAAATGTACGAAGGCAAACAAAAGTTGTCTTTGCCTCGAAAATATATATCATCTATTACCACAGTCAAGCGTCCGTAATCTAATTTTGATTGGATACACACACATATCTAAATATGCATAAACACAGACACCCACACACTTAAACTCCGTCAAAAAGTTGAACAAAATTTAATATATTGTTTACTTTTTATTAAGAGCTGTGGTTTAAGTAAAATAAACTATTAACTCACCCTGTTTTATATATTTACGAGGTTTGCATGAAAGGAAACAATTTTTTTTATGGTCAGGGAAATGGTCCTTCGAGCCGGATTTTTTATCTGTCATTGCTTACCTTAAGTCTAGTACTTCTGTGTCCCTCAGCCCTTTAAACTGGTTCCTCTTTAATGTCACCAGTCTATTACCATGTAAGTCTAAGGTTCGAAGCTTTTTCAAATGCTGAAAATGTATTATAATACTAATATAATAAATAAAATCTGTATTTTAGTTATTTTTAAGTTACATATAAAAAAATGCACCAGCAGTTAATGTTTTTTTTTAAGAGTAAATAAACGGAAACAGTAGGTTTATAAAATGTCGTCACCTGGAAAGCCTCCGGCGCTAGATCCGTTATCAAGCCGTTGGTCAAGTGAAGCCTCTCTAATCGTCCTACAGCCAGGCTACCGCCAAAAATGTCCTTACTTAATGACGTCATTTGATGACCGTCTATTGACAGGATCGTTAGGTTACCTAAAATCTAGAAAACAACACCCTATTAAGATGCTAGATAAAATTTATATCTATACATATAAACATTGCGTATAAGTGTTTCACCAAGATGAACTCAGAACCTACTCGATAGATTTTGATGATCTGATGATGATGCTTAAGTTGATTCTACTGAGAATGTAATATATTGTGACAGTGCATTTAGAAATGACGTTTCTTTAAATTTCTCTGCTAGAGAAGCACGAGATACTAATTTATGTATAATTTACACAAATTGGTTATGTGTGTGTATGAGCTTTTGTGTGCCTATGTGTGTCTGAGTTATAAATATGTCGGAGTATAGAAGAGCATAGGTTCCCGCCGACATCGTCATTACTGGAGTCCATAATTCAACCCCCAAAGTGTGGGCGTCAGTGGGTAATGTTTAATGCAATCAAACGCTTCATTAATTAATAATAATTATTACTTATTTACCAAAATGCACATAGTTTAGAGACATACATTTTTCTCTTAAAATTAGCCTAGTGTATCCATGTTATGCAAGCTCTGTAGCTGAACTAGATGAAACCTTTGTTTCAGCTGCCAGTCCCGACTCCCTACGGTGTTTCATTTAAAAACACTTTATTTTGTGTTATGTTTAATATTAAAATGTATTATTGTTACTATTTACTACAATATTTGGTATGTATATATATTTGTGATTGATTGATTTGCGATATCTGCCTGAAGACCAAAGTCTTCGAACAGTACGTGTTACCAGTGATGCCATACTGTTATGAGACGTGGTCGCTGACTATGGGCCTCATGCGGAAGCTCAGAGTCACTCAGCATGCGATGGAGAGGGCTATGCTCGGAGTTTCTCTACGTGATCGAATCAGAAATGAAGAGTCACCCACATAGTTCTACGAATCGCGAACCTGAAGTGGCAATGGGCGGGGTACATAGTCCGATGGACCCCACAAAGACCCCACAAAGTGGACCGATGATATAAAGAGGGTCGCCGGTAGCCGCCAGGCGGCGCAAGATCGGGCCTTGTGGACGTCATCACGTGAGACGTAGTGGACGTCCATCGGTTGAAGCGACGACGACGACGATATATATTTACTTATGTTTGAATGAGATAACTAATGTGGTAGCTCTCAGATTAAATATCCGTGCGATGCATAATTAACTCAGATTATATAGTTCAATCACTTAATGTACCCGATATCAATTTACACGATCACATTAACAGCAATAGTTAGGAACGCGCGACAGTTTCAATAGTCGACCGCTCTGCCGGACCGTCACTCAGGAACTGTCGGGATATGACTCATTGACTCTGTCCGGCGCCGATAGATGGCGTTGTCGTTCCAGAAACTTTTTGACTCCGACTCATATACATGTGTAAGCTTGTGTGAGCAAATATGTGTTTAGAATGTGTATCAGTGTTTATGTATGTAGAAGCTTGTATATGTTAGTGTATTTATGGATATATGTGAATTTGTGTGTAATAAAAATACAAGCTACATATATTTATATCCAAAAAACCTTTTTATGGTCATTAAATTTGATCTCTCACTCTGCTAGTTGTATTAAAATTCTTACCTTAAAAGCCTTCTTGGGGAATTCAGCGATTTTAGTGTTATACATATAAAGCTCCTGTAAGGTCCTATTGACTCCTGCGAACGCGTATTGGCCGATGGTCGAAATTGGCGTGTCCTTTATATGAAGGGTCCTTACTGATGATCTATGTAGGAGTGGGCCGAATAGATTTGCTGAGGGAATAAAAGCAAATTATCGAGAGTGCAACATATTATCGCACGGAGAAAAATAGGGCATTCTCGTCCGCAAAGTTTTGTAGTTGAAATCGCGGGTGAGAATGCCCTATTTTTCACCTGCGAGGCCTAAATGATTTTTCTTACACTGGAACGTACTACCTCCTTAAATTGACTTGTCAATGAATAATTCAACATTCAAATCGTTGCTATGTTACCGGCAGAGAAAAAGGCACTTTTATCCCGCATACGGGGTCGAAAAGCGAACTTTTGGGTGTGCTAAGCTAATAAGTGCTTGTGAGGTGTTTACTTAAACACACTCAGAAAAAGTTATGTTATAGAATTTATTATATATATATTTTATATTTTTGACAAATGAACGCTGACAAATGACTGTGATAAAACATCCTACTAATCTGTTTAAGGGCAATTGTGAACCCTTGGTCAGCTCACACTTGCGAAGATTGCCGATCGAAGAATTCAGGATCGAAATAAAATGCCACCCACATTCTTCACCCAACGCTCCGCCGTCCACTTGTCACCAGATGAGGATATGATGTATTGCAATCGAACTGTTGTTACGCCGAATTGGTTTACTATTATGTAATGTTTACGACTGGCAAACGTTCACTATTGTGGCGAGTAAACGACGTTGTTTGTTTCTTTATTTGTAAATAAAGGCGTCCTATGATTGGCGTTCTGTTATTTGCCAATCACAGGGTTTACATTAATTGCACAAACAACTTTATACTCGGAAATGACAATCATACAAATATATACATGATATAGTCAACGACTGCCTCATTGGTCTAGTGGTTAGCATGTCCGACTACAGACATGAGGTCCTGGGTTCGAGTCCCGGGTCGGGCCAATTCAAAAATCAATATTGAGTTTTCTATTAAGATTTTCTCAATATTTGCCCGAAGTTGGGAAGTTGGCGGTGTGATCCACCCCCGTGCCTCGGAGAGCACGTTAAGCCGTCGGTCCTGCGACTGTTCTCTCTCCGGTTGTATCGGATTTCCGTCACATCGGACTATGAGAGTGAAGGAATAGAGAGTGCACTTGTGTACTATGCCTGCCAATCCGCAGTGGGTCTATCCTCTAAAAACCCTCGCTCCTCGGAGTGAGGAGGCCCGTGTCCAGCAGTGGGACGTTAATGGGCTGCTACTTAATACTTAGATTGTAAACAATATTGATTTTAAATTCAACAAAATATACTATTTCCTAAACGATGGGGAAAAGTCGCGAACAGCAATATATCTCCAATGGTTTCTATACAGCATCATGCCGGAACGCATATCTTTTGCTTGGAGGCACGTTCTTATTGATAGGGTGATAACTAGCAACGGCAGAAGCCTCCCACCAGACTTACTGCGCCATTGAATCCGTCGAAAATATAGGAAGATTCAATTCTATTGTACTTTAATAAGATAGAACGCCAGAAGATGTTCTTGTAACAACATTGTAAAGCCCTTATTAAAAGAAGGTTAGTAGACAAATCATACTTTACATACATAACATCACGCCTCATTCCCTTCGGGGTAGGCAGAGACAACATCCTTCCACTTGCCACGATCCTTGCATATCTCCTTCGCTTCTTTCATTCTCATTAAACCTTTCATACAAGTTCGTCGGTTTAGAGTACTCTTGACCTGGCCGTTATTTAAAATGTCCTGGATTTGGTCCAGGAACGTTCGCCTTGGTCTTCCCCTTCCAACTTTCGCATTCACTCTTGACTCATAAATCCTTTTTGTCAGTCTCCTTTCATTCATTCTCTCTACATGCCCAAACCATCTAAGCATACCTTTCTCAATTTTAGTCACTACGTCTTCTTTTATACCACAACGTTCTCTTATCACACTATTTCTTACTCTGTCACTCAGTTTTAATCCACTCATGCTTCTCAACGCTCTCATCTCTACCGCATTTATTTTCCTTTTGTGATTCTTCTGCCATCACCAACACTCCAGCATGCACTGCCAGTCTAGCCCTTTGAGACACCATCTGGCTATTCATAAAGGCGTACAGAGCACCATTTACCATATTCCCTGCATTTACTCTCCTTTCAATATCACTTCCACATGTTCCATCTTTTGTAAATTTAGATCCCAAGTATACAAATTCTTTCACCTCTTCCACTTGTTCCCCATCTATCATAGATCATACTTTAAAGGATGGATTTAAAATACCAGATTGACCCTCGGAACTATATATTTTGAGGTGTTCTTCAATATCACCATCAGTTGCAATAAAAAACAATTTTTTTTTTATTTCAAACCGAAATGATCTGACAGTAAATTTACATAAGCGATTGAATTTCGTGAAACAAGCGATGGCCCTTGACCCTCAATAAAAAACGACAGTTACGATATGCTGGTAATAGAGGACTACTTCTGGTATTTCCAATAGATAACTGGACAACCGGAAATAATGTATTCCTAAGAGATTACAAAATATCACAATAGTTGTCGAGTAATTTTACTTTCGGGAAATCCATAGCAATCAGGGGAATTCCTATTACGTTGAATTGTGTTATTCCTAAACAACCTATATGACACCTTAGTTATTCAAAATCTGATAGATTTCCCAGCTTCCGAGGATGCTCGGAATCCAGGTTCGAACATATATACATACTAGCAACGCCTTAATAGGATAAAGATTAATACAGTATGAATAATAAGGTTTGATTATTTTGTAGATATTAATACCTTTTTTTTTTCGCTGGGAAATGCTTTTACGCACCCCGACTTAGTAAGAGTCGGGAGTGTGGGACTCGCTGATGAGACAGAATACCCACTAAAACCCAGCGGACGCTTGCGCAATCCAATATGGTGTCCCGGATGAAGCCGAATCAAGACTCAATCGAAAACAAAACCCGAATCAAGGCTGTGGGACGAGGCACGCAAATCCACGCAGTCTGCCGCCCAACCTTCGGCGACGTATAGCAGGGGCATCAGGAGCAACGTCTCGCTCCCGCTCATGCGCCTCCTTTAGTGCGATAACATTTTCGCAAAAGGAGGCGACGGCTCTCCACCCTGCTTCGCTAACGACACCAAGAGATGGCGCTGTGATGCCCACGCCGAGCATTCTGCCACAGTATGGTGCGCCGTGTCAACGGGGTCACTGCACTCGTGGCAGATGGGCGATTCCTCTCGGCCAGCAATATGATGCAGGTACTTCCCGAAACAGCCGTGTCCGGTGAACCTTCTATAATATAGTAGAACATTTTTTTGTTCTATCTCCAATAGTTTTCGCAGCACACGCGAAGACAGATTTTTGTAACGATTTTTTTCACAATAATGTATTTTTTTTAGGGATCCCTATTTTTTTTTTGCGAAAGTAATACAGTCTATGTCGCTCAGTGAAAATACAGCTTTCTTATGGCGGAAAAAAATTTACTTTTTGTGTGAAAACATTACAAAAAATGCATACAAAAACAAATGTTTCCTCTGTATAACATTAGTTTAGACTCAGCAGAAATATGTTAAAGATCTTTGACTTTAAAAAAGTAGATTTTATAATTAATTAAAACAAAAACATCGTGACATGAGACTTATATACAAGGTTATTCATAATTCTACATAAACCCCGTTAGGATGTGACAGGGTTGACTATTTGCTATAATTTAGTTAAGTGTATGCGTAAAAAGAAGTAAAACTTCTTTGGCAAACTAATATTTAAGTCTTATTTATATTCATATTTCCGAGACTTAAAAGGAGGACTATGTTAGGAATTTAATTGTCATTAAAATATGAAAGCGTCGAAAATTAATACAAATAATTTATTGAAATCTCAAATGGCGAATTGTAAATAATAATGCCACGTATTCGTTGGGAAATTATTCACAAAATTTTTGATATATATTAAATTATCAAATGAAGAATGGCAAATTAAAATGCCATATGTTATTTGGAAATTTTAAAACTACCTAACCTTGAAACGAATTAGCATAAAGAACGCTGCATATTTCGTGACGCCAATCACATGTTTAATTCGCAACAATTTTACCCAGTTCGGATTTTATCGGTTTTCGGAAGAAAAACTTCCTAAATCTAAGGTTGCCTAGTAGAAATAATTAACGACAAGGCAGCCTTTTTTGCTTAAACTAATTTATACATTTCTTGGGACAGATAAGAAGAAAGAGAGTGGAGATTGAGGGAGGGTGAAAGATACATTTATAGAACTACGGTTTCATTTAGCTGTACGGTTTCATGTAGAAAATCGTATTTTCTAATTTGTCTAACTTTAGACTGGTGGGAGGTTTCGGCGGTGGCTAGTTACCAGCCTACCAGCAAAGACGTACCACCAAACAAAGAGATTAGTGTTTTGGTATTATGCTGTGTAGAAACCATAAATCGCCTCTTACCAGATTAGCGCGCTTCCATCTTAGACTGTATCATCACTTACCATCAGGTTAGATCGCAGTCAAGCTTAGCGCTTGCCAGCAATAATAAAAAAGATGACAATCTATCTCATAGATTAATTAGTAATAATACTTTGACCTAATCTACCTAATATGGACTTGTACTATCTAAGTCTAGACTAATGACTATGCTTAGTTAACTCGCACTATTCTTAAGTTCTTGATTAAACTGTACTAGCATGATGGAGCACAAAAATGCTAATAAAACGTTTTAAAAATATGATTTTTTTTAAATCATTATCGTTTTTGTTTCCGTCCCATCATCAAAGGGTTCCGTCATTAGTACTACTGTATATATAATACACTAACGTGTGTCCTCTTCCTCTCTATCTCATTTCAATACTAGTTATACTAGCGAAAAAAATTTAAAGGATCATATAAGATATATAAAATGATTTTTTAAAACTGGTCGCCTCGGAGTAAAATATAAACCAATTTGAAGCTTAAAGTTTCTAATTGTAGGATCTTGCAAAAAAAATCCAAATAACAAGTATCTCGCAAACTTAGTGAATATGATGAGAAAAAATGTCAAATTTTTTCGATCTTATTTTTGGTTTACAACCTCGAAAAATGTTTGTCTAAGTTAACCACTATGAAGGCTATCTATTCAGTTTCAATTTGGTTTTTTTGTGGTCTCGATACGACCATTTCTTGCTTACTATCGGACTTTGAATGAAAATGGATCATTTTCTCTTCACGCGTATCTCCGAAACTAATGGTTGCGCAGAAAATCCACTGAGAGTATCTTAACTTTGAATAATCTCTCTACAACGTCCCAACATGACTTAAAAATCATAATAAATAGATCTTTTTGGGGTCTCCTAGAAGATCACATGCTACATTGAGAGTATTGGAATAATTACTGATGTTGAGTGAAATTATGATATAAAATATCGTAAAAGCAATCAAAAAAACACTTACATATTTTACATTCCTTTATTTCCAGTCGCTCAATGGGCAGCCCCATACCAGCTATATTCCCTAAGCCGACGCTCATAACTGCGAGGCCTGTGTTCTCACATTTTATGTACAACCCTGCATCTGTCCCTTTCTCACATATGCACGGATATAGGAGCTGGTTGTCTGTCTCTTTCGGGCAAGGGTACGCTGGTCCGGGGGGAATGTACTCAGAATTCAAATGTGGCAATAAAATTACTAATGCAGCAAATATAATGGTGTATGTAGACATCTTGTGACCTGCGAAATGATAGATTTTTTTATTAAAGTGGAAATTTTTTCGTCCGTATATCGTATATATGTTAAATGGGAACCAAATGCGTAGTGGCTGTAAAGTGTTAAAACACATTTTGTAACAACTAACAATTAATTTAAGGGTTAATTTTAATTTTTCAATATTAACTGTCAAAAATATTGTAGAGGTAACAACCTTTTTACCTTTTTGAAGTAAAGTAATTAAGTAATCATACTAAAATTGAAACAGTTAATTAGATGATAAAAAATGTTTATGTTACATATAGTGTATATTATATGGCTGTGCTATACAAATGTATTATATAAATATATTAAAATTATACTGTAGTGACGATAATAAAAAAGATATCCAACTGAGGTTATTTTGGGTTTTTCTCAGAACAAGGTGTGAGGAATCCCTCATAATCGTTGTGAGTTCTTTTCAAAACAAGGCATAACAGAGCCATTACAATTGTTGCGGATCTTCTCAAAACAAAGCTTAGCAGAACCCTCATAATAGTTGTGAGATCTTCTCAGAACAAGGCTTAGCAGAACCCTCATAATCCTTGTGAGTTCTTCTCAGAACAAGGCATAGCAGAACCCTCAGTCATTGTGAGTTCCTCTCAGAACAAGACAGAACAGAACCCTCATAATCGTTGTGAGATCTTCCCAGAACAAGGTTTAGCAGAACCCTCATAATCGTTGTATGTTCTTCTCAGAACAAGGCATAACAGAGCCCTCATAGTTGTTGTGAGTTCTTCTCAGAACAAGGCAGAACAGAACCTACATAATCATTGTGAGATCTTCTCAAAACAAGGATTAGCAGAAACCTCTTAACCTTAACCTTAGATTTGAAGTCATTCTTTAATGACAATATTAGTTAGATAACAAATATGTATATTAGATGATTCAAAATTCTTGTGAAAGCCTAATTGATTATTTACAATGATATGAAAAAAATGTTCTGATATGACACTGACTAATACCATAAGAAATAAATTAGCTCTGAACAGATTAATGTGCTTCATCTTACACTAATCTGTTCACTATAAACAAAAGTGTGCATGTCAGGACGCTTGACAGGAAATTGTTTCACTTAATAAAAACTAAGGTTAAGAATGTTAAGGATTGAAGAAAAGAACTGGATTAAAATTTACATTATGTGCTAACTGTTAATGGTATATGTCTATCGCCCACTAAACACTGAGTAAATAGAGGGGGAGCCTTCTTAGTGCTGCTGTATGCATCAGAGAAAAGGAATCCATACAAACAGACAGAATTTTGTTACATAACAAAACAGTTTACCCTTCCATAACAAATTATCACTTAAATCCAAATCAGTGTATTTTATAATATATTTCTCATCTATGTATGTGTGTTGATTACAATAATATTATCTAAAGTTATAAAAGCATAAAACAAGAATTGCATCATGTATTTTGTCTGACCTTCTGCATAAACATTTCTGGTTTTAATTAGTTAGATTTAAATATTATGTTAGGGTTACTCTATGCACTTATAATAACCAGGGCTTACAATATTTTATACATTACTATAGAAAAATACTAGTAGCCCTAATAACCTGAATAATTATTTTTCATCACTGTATACATTTCAATAATAAACACCCAGGAGACAAGTGGTAAAATTGCCTCTTAAGAGATTAGCGATAAATTTCAAACCTTTATTAAGGGAAATAGAATTCAAAAATTATACTACAATTTTAAGCAATGGCTTTTTAGGTCTGTTACCCTTATGACCTAACCACGGTCACTGATTATACCCCTACTCCTGACGATAAACTCAAACAATACATGTTAATACAAATACAAGATCTTTATTAAATATAAAAACAACTCCATATGGAAAATTGAAATATTTTTACTATAAACTACATTTTTAAGCTAGATTTTATTTAATAAATAAATATAAAATAATATAGGAGTGATTTCACAATTTAATGTAACAAAGTATGTCAACTTAATACTATGTGCAATTAAATATTTTCTATCCCAGCAAAAAGTATTACCCCTGCAAGGGTAATTACCCCCAGGTTAAAAACTCAGGTTTAAAGGATTACTTAGAAGAAAAAAGGGTGAATAAACCTAATTGAACCTACTTAAAATTAATTGAAATTACATTGCAATGGTGATGTTAAAAAAAGTATATCCAAATAAGTTTGTTATATCCTTGTACCAATAGACTTTAAATCAATCTTGAATATTGTTATAAGTTATATATTAAAAATAATAAGCGGAAAAAAAAACTATACTTGACGATACTTGAATAAAGAATTTTTGTTTCGATTTATATATTACGTCGCTAAGGCTTTAACAATCTGTAAGTACCATATACACATTAATAAAAAAAACTTAGGATACAGGATATACGCGAAACTTTTCCGAAGGTTATTCCAACAACTAGAAGTACATGTGTTGAAAAAATAACTTCTGCGACAGTCATACAACACACAAGGCCAAAGAAACTAGTTTGAAACAGATTTTTTCAATAGACGCATTTATACTTAACTGATGTGATTGTTAATTGCATCATCTACTAATTTGCTCTTTCCTTGATAAATGCATTAATTTATTAATAGTTTATTACGATCGTGAATAACTTTGAAAGTTTTCATAACATCGATAAGGGAATACTTTCACTTTAAATTAAACAAAGAAAAATAAATTACCTGCTTTAAATAATTATCTCGATAGCAATCACAAAGAATTCTCTACTTTTATTGAAACAATATTTATAAAAACATAACAATTGCGAATAAATATACGCAATGTTTTATTTAATATAGCTGCGACGCAGCCCACTCCACAGTAGGGACCACAGAACTGTCACATTTATTGGAGACAGTAGACTTTGACATTTACTTTTGTTTTGCTATTTATCTTGAAGGAAAGGTTTAATGTCATGCAGCCAGCAGTCTTAAACATTCCAGCAGCGAAATCTTGATAAACTTTAGATTTAAGGTATTACATTTATACAACATATTATCTTAAATCTTATTGCTTGAATTACCGCGCTTAAATTTTGTCCATAGGATAATGATAAATCTAATGTATATTCACAGTTTTCGACCAACTTTGCATGTTTACTTTATATGATAACATTTATAATAGCTATTGAAATTCATTCTTTTGAATTAATTTGCTATATGTAATAAATAGACGGAATCTGTGAATTACAGATTCGTAACAGTGCACTTTATTACTACATAGCAGTAGATATTAAATTAGTAATTGACAGAACACTCTAATTGACAGTGAAAAATATAAATTATGTTGGATATTTACAAAAACTGAATTTACAATATAAATCATAAAAATTTAACACTTCGTAAATCCTAAAAATTGTCTTATAATATGGCCCCGAAACGAAAAAAGGAACCACCAATAAGATGTGATGAAATACAAGGCGAACGTTTTCATGCGCCAACTGAAGATGTATTCACACACAATTGGTGGGAAGTATTTTGTTTCCCTTATATTCTATGTGGCAGATTATGGGATTGTTTTGTTTCATTATGTGCTGGAACCAATCAATGTCTCGTGTACTGGATGATGATCCAGTGGATTGTATGTAAAATAACAAAAATAACTACTCCAGATGCCATAGTATTTCCTTATTACTTTTATATGTTTTGTCAAGTAATTTTATTGACTCTTTTCTTCGTATTGCTTTGGATATGGTTTGGCCAAACTGTTCTAATAGCGTACTTTGCATCATTTTACGATGCGATTACGGGAAAGAACGCCGTTTCATCAGCAAATGCAACAAGACTATCTTTTAGAAGATATTGTTTTCGAAAAAGTGAAATATTTGATAGTACTCTAGATAATTCAGCGTTATACGTGCAAGGAAGTTATTTTACATATTCGTTCACATTTTTTGTTAATATTATTATACATGACATATTTGTTTATACGTTAGTTTTATTTTAGAAAAAAAAGTAGATCAAATTAATGATACTTAATTTTTTTGACGCGATAACATCTTATAAATCGATGAATACCGGGAAGACGCACAAAAAGCATGACAAATTGTCATGTTCTACTTGAGCTGAGCGTGTAAGGGAAAGCGCAGAAGAAGCGATTGAGAGACGAGATTGGCTTAAACACTCGGCTGATCCGTCTGAATAGAAGAGAGACAGTGGCTACACACAATTTCAATTCAATGTAATTCCTAACAGTATGCAATTTTACGCTAATGTTTCCTTATCACGTTATCGCGTAAAATTATGGTCCGGAAATGAACTTTATAGACAACCAATTTTTTTACAGAAAGCCTAAAGTATCAGATTTAATACATTTTATAAACTCTGTGCCTTTTTTGTAAATCGCAGATTTGAACCCATTAAAATACTAAATTTTGTCTACATTAGATTGTCTCTGGGTAGAAAAATAGTATGATTACTCTTTAGTCCACAGACTGGCAGATACTGCTCACTGCACAAATATCAAATGATCAGTCTTGATTAGTCTGTGGACGATAATGGTCCATTGCGGTAGTTGTAAGGTATTAGAAGATATGTTGAAAAGTGTGTCAATGCAACATCAATTCACGATTTACGAATAATTTAAAAAGGCTTGCATACTCGCGAAATTATCTTCAAACACTCGGAAGCGCGCGGTTACAAAAAACTTGTTTGAAAGCGGAGAACATATTTATATTCAAACGTAAGTACAAAATTTCTTTTTTTCTAAAGTGAAATTTTCACGTAACAGTTATCAAATGTAGATAACTTGAAATCTGTCGTATTTTTGTGTTAATAGTGAAGAATTTATGGTTCGATTTGGTGTATGACTGATGAAACTATGTATCTTTACAGTTGAAAGTACTGTTTACTTTTTACGTGTTGTGATATGTTTTTTCTTATAATCAATACAGCGGGTGTGTGCAGATAATTATTTGAGTGAATAGTGATTTTACTTTGGAGAAATTCAATGTTGTTGTAAAACCTGTTTCCGATGAAAGTGAATTTTTTTCCAAACTCACTGTTATCTATGTCACTCTCTCTGGTGACCTTGATTTTTTGGCATACTTTGAGTCAAGTGAGCGAATATTTGTTATTCGTGATAATGTGTTGGGCAATGTTTCAGATAATATATTCTGTGTGCCCTTTGGTAATATCTCCACTAAATATTACTTG
Source organism: Elymnias hypermnestra (assembly GCA_015832385.1). NCBI lineage: Eukaryota > Metazoa > Arthropoda > Insecta > Lepidoptera > Nymphalidae > Elymnias > Elymnias hypermnestra. Next base: position 4,061,534 of record JACTOM010000924.1, on the reverse strand, counting down.
TATCAAAAAAATATGTACTCAGGCAAATCTCTGAAATGGCTGCATCAATTTTGAAGGCACTTTCACTAGCACATATATGTTATAAGTAGTAACTTCTGCTACCTTTAATTGAAAGGTGTTTGCAATTATGCTAGTAAATCTACAGGGAATAGCTAGTGATTGATACTTTATTGACATTGAAACTATTTTTATTTTATAAAATAAAACATATCAATTAGGATCTCAAACATTTCTAAGAGATATATATGAATTGTCATGGCATTGTTGTAATATATTTTGAATAACATTTTATATATTCATATTATTAAAATATGCATGCTTATTTTTTGATTTAATTACATTTTTCTTTTCCTTGTTTGTAATTGAGTATATGTAGTTTTAGTTAGTAAAATTGTAAATTTATATAAGTCCATAAAATAAAGTTATACTATATTATTCAGTTATACTGCAAAAAAGTTGAAATACACAATTTTAATACAAAAAATATAAAGAAACTGTTAATGCCATATTTTAGGGTGAATAAGGTTCAGAAATCATTTGCCAACTGGAATCTTTTTTGGATTTGTTTCTACATCACTAAGACATTTGTTGAAGATTATTTAAGTGATATATATAGTCTAAGTTAGTTTTTTTTGTTTTTATGTGATACAGCATACAATAATACATACTACCCTAAATTTTCACCTTTCTATCACAAACCCCTATTTTATAATAGCGATAATAGTAATTATATGGCAAAACAATGTTTGCTGGGTCAGCTAGTATATATATATACTATATTTAAAAGAGTAACCATTGAGTTTCTTGCCTCTCTCTTCTCAGGGAAATCAACTTACTGTTTTTTGAGCCTACATACATCATTGGATTGGTATTTTCATTATTATTGGCTATTACTAAATTAGCCCAATTTTTCACACTATAAATTTGACTATAAAATAAAATGATGTCAGAGCAGCAGATTACACTTTTCAATTTTATATTTATTTTAAAGTTTTTACCCTTAAGAAATATTGCATATGTAAGAACTTTTATATATTAAATGGATTCATGTACTAGGCTTTTCATTAATGTGAATACATATTAAGACAATGTTATCTGAAGCTTTTAATTTTTGTAAATAAAATATCTATGACATATATTTACAATGCTAAACATATAATAATATATTTATTACCAGATGATTTACCCAATATACCTACAATAGGTTACAAATACAATAAAAAATACTTTGTTGCACAAAAATTAAATCTATCATATGGTACAATAAATATTTCTAAACATTAATGTGCCAAGGCAGCCTTATCACTTCAAGTGATCTCTTCCAGACAACCTTACAGACTAGGATTTAAAGATAACACATGGGTTGGTGCAAAAAGTATTAATAGATAGACATACATGTACCTACATAATAATATATACTTAAATAATATAAATATAATATATATCACAGATATTTAGATATATAAACATAGTAAGTAAGTAAGTAGCAGCCCATTAACGTCTGACTGCTGAGCACAGGCCTCCTCACTCATATAAGAGAGGGTTTTTAGAGCATAGACCCATCACGCTGCTCCACTGCGGATTGGCAGGCATAGTGCACAAGTGCACTCTATAATCCTTCACTCTCATAGTCCGATGTGATGGGAATCCGACACAACCGGAGAGAGGTCAGGCGCAGGATAGACGGCTTAACGTGCTCTCCGAGGCATGGGGGTGGATCACACCGCCAACTTACCAACTTCGGGCAAATATAGATAAAATCTTCATAGAATATTCAATATCGATTTTGAATTGGCCCAACCCGAGACTCAAACCCAGGATCCCATGTCTGTAGTCCAACATGTTAACCACTAGACCAATGAGGTAGTGTGTATATAAACATTGATTCATATTAACACATAAATACATATTATGTATTATCCTCTAGTGATGATGAGAGAAAATGTACATTCAAACGACTTAAAGGTTCCCAAAGATGCTGAATGTCTGATTGTATATGGAAGACTGTTCCAGGTTGTTATTATTTACAATTTAACAACTTTTTTCTGTTTTCACATAGTTTCTATGTGTATAAATATACATACATACATACATAGCATCACGCCTCATTCCCATAGGGGTAGGCAGAGACAACATCCTTCCACTTGCCACGATCCTTGCATATCTCCTTCGCTTCTTTCAATCTCATTAAACCTTTCATACAAGTTCGTCGGTTTAGAGTACTCTTGACCTGGCCGTTATTTAAAATGTCCTGGATTTGGTCCAGGAACGTTCGCCTCGGTCTTCCCCTTCCAACTTTCGCATTCACTCTTGACTCATAAATCCTTTTTGTCAGTCTCCTTTCATTC
>JACTOM010000924.1:4033905-4055891 GCA_015832385.1 Elymnias hypermnestra | reverse complement strand
GGGGTAGGCAGAGACAACATCCTTCCACTTGCCACGATCCTTGCATATCTCCTTCGCTTCTTTCAATCTCATTAAATCTTTCATACAAGTTCGTCGGTTTAGAGTACTCTTGACCTGGCCGTTATTTAAAATGTCCTGGATTTGGTCCAGGAACGTTCGCCTTGGTCTTCCCCTTCCAACTTTCGCATTCACTCTTGACTCATAAATCCTTTTTGTCAGTCTCCTTTCATTCATTCTCTCTACATGCCCAAACCATCTAAGCATACCTTTCTCAATTTTAGTCACTACGTCTTCTTTTATACCTCAACGTTCTCTTATCACACTATTTCTTACTCTGTCACTCAGTTTCAATCTTCTTCTTCTGCCATACCCAACTTTCACTACCATACATAAGTGTTGGCACCAACAATCCAGCATCCACAGCCAGTCTAGCCCTTTGAGACACCATCTGGATACTGATAAAGGCATGCAGAGCACGATTTACCATATTCCCCGCATTTACTCTCCTTTCAATATCACTTTCACATGTTCCATCTTTTGTAAATTTAGATCCCAAGTATACAAATACCAAGGATACAAATTGAACCAATATGATTTATTATAATATATTCTCATTTAAGGAGGCTCCCATCAGGTGGTAATAAAATGTACTTGTGCTATAAAAACTTGCCAGAATTGAGACTCAAAAGTCCCAGCAATAAACAAAGGGTTAAAACTTGCTGCCATGTTATGTAATCAATCACAAATAAGTGGTAAATAGGTTAAATAGAGGAGAGACATTATTAGCCAGTAGCTAATATGATTTCGTTAGTGCCCATGAAGGATCCTTTGACAAATTATAAAACAAATAAAAACACAGCTGTCAACTTTTCCATAATGTCATAAAAAGTCTATATTTTTACAAAATGAAAAATTTTCTACAAATAAAAATGAAGTAAAAGCTCAAGTTTGGTGTGATGTCACAGAAAACAATTTATGTTAGTAATATTTTGTATGTTTGTTTAATGAAAACAGTTTTTACTCATTTTTTTTATCAGATATATACAAGGTGTTAGGAGATCGCTTCCAAAAACGAAGACTGATGATGGAATTGAAAAAAATTGATCCTGATCATATTTTTAAAACTTTCTATTAACATTATTTACGCTCCATCGTGTTAGTACATCTAAATAAGGTAAGGTAAATAGCAGCCCATTACCGTCCCATTGCTGGGCACTTGCCTCCTCACTCACGCGAGAGGAGGTTGTTAGAAATACATTACAAAAAAGACCAACTATGAAACAAAATCGAAAATAAACTGACGCTCGGGTCAACGAACTCACAAATGTATAAATGCATTTCCCAGCGCCAAAAAAAATTTTTTGCTGCTGGAAATGCCACCAAAAAACCAATTATCCTGACATAACCTCACAAATTCGTCGTTTTTAAAGTTAGGTTAGTTTTATTAGCTTTTTTCGTCGCTGGAAAACGTCACGTCAGCACTAAAAACAATACAAGTAGTTTCTTTTTTTTCCACTGGGAAATTCATTTGCATACCCCTCCAATGAGGCAGGGAGCGTGGGACTCGCCGCCAAGGCCAGAATACCCGCTACAACTCAACGACAGCCTCCTCACCCTGAATTGGGAGCGTCAGAGGCTTCCTTGTGCATTCACCATGATAGTCCCGGATGAAACCGACTAAAGATGTTCAAGGAGGAGACAAAAAGCGTTCGTAAAGACGCCTCCTGCCGCCCAGCCTCCTTCTCCGAATGGGAGTAGCATCTGCTGCAGCTTCTCGTGCTCGCTCCATTGCCTCCTTCAAAGAAATGACGATTTCGCAGAAACGGCAACCGCATTCCATCCTATCTCACTGTCAAGCATGGCGCCTACTATACTTGGCAGTGAGAATACTAGTAGTTCCTGAGATTAGCAAGTTTAACTAAATCAACAAACTCTTCAGCTCTTATATTAGTAAAGGTATGAAAGTAACTCCAGTTTGGAAAGCAGTTGCCTGCGAGCCTGGTATCCTACTCCTTCCCGTAAGAGGCGCAGGTTTCTTGATATACCCTCCCAGAACTGAAGCTTAAAGTCCTTTTCATGCGGGGTTGTCAGAGTCTTCTGGCTCCCCATCATTCTGATGAAGAAGATTCCTTTGGATTTTTATAATTCCTATTCTGGTACAAGTAGCGAGGTATTCATTTCAGGTGTGCATTAAATCATTTTCATCATACCTGTATCGAATTTTCAGACTTTCGATACTATCTTGAGCGATGAAATTGCCAAATTGCTATCCCATTAAATTATTGACGCATGCGCGCTTGTTTTATATGTCAAACTATTTGGCAATCTGTTTGATGCTAATCATAACTATTTATTAATTAAAAGTTATTTACTTAAAATATTTTGTTAAGTTTTTTTTCTGTTTTTAATGGCATATGTAAACTTATTTTTAAACTATAATATAGTTTCTGTTTGAAAGTTGTCATAAATAAATGAGTAAACAACTCGTTGCTTAGCAGCGTAGTCAAACCGTGCGAGCTTCATCTTAGTTTAAACTTTATTATTTACATTTTTATCGAACTTTCGTTCTCGATCTGATGAATTAAGAATGAATAAATTACTCATCAAATGTTTACTCTACGCTGATGATCAAGTAATACTTGCGTCATCCGCTAATGAGCTACAGGAGATTCTAAATATTATGAATGAAGCTTTGAAAGGGAAAGGAATGAAAGCGAATGTAAACAAAACGAAGTTATGCTCTTTGAACGAGATGGATTTATGATGAATGGCAATATTTTGATAGATGGGGAACAAGTGGAAGAGGTGAAAGAATTTGTATACTTGGGATCTAAATTTACAAAAGATGGAACATGTGAAAGTGATATCGAAAGGAGAGTGAATGCAGGGAATATGGTAAATGGTGCTCTGCATGCTTTTATGAATAGCCAGATGGTGTCTCAAAGGGCTAGACTGGCAGTGCATGCTGGAGTGTTGGTGCCAACACTTATGTATGGTAGTGAAAGTTGGGTATGGCAGAAGAATCACAAAAGTAAAATAAATGCGGTAGAGATGAGAGCGTTGAGAAGCATGAGTGGATTAAAACTGAGTGACAGAGTGAGAAATAGTGTGATAAGAGAACGTTGTGGTATAAAAGAAGACGTAGTGACTAAAATTGAAAAAGGTATGCTTAGATGGTTTGGGCATGTAGAGAGAATGAATGAAAGGAGACTGACAAAAAGGATTTATGAGTCAAGAGTGAATGCGAAAGTTGGAAGGGGAAGACCGAGGCGAACGTTCCTGGACCAAATCCAGGACATTTTAAATAACGGCCAGGTCAAGAGTACTCTAAACCGACGAACTTGTATGAAAGATTTAATGAGATTGAAAGAAGCGAAGGAGATATGCAAGGATCGTGGCAAGTGGAAGGATGTTGTCTCTGCCTACCCCTATAGGAATGAGGCGTGATGGTTTGTATGTATGTATCTGATGAAAAGTTATATATGCACGGGACGAAAGTGTGGTATTGCCATTCGCGTTGTTATCACACCGACCTACAGTTCGATCGCGTTAAAAATCATTAATTGTAATGTGAAAACATTTGCCTGCATTGCCATGTTACTACAATACTTCGTTTGGAAAGAATGCAGAAAGCCATTTTAAAAGTAATGACAAAGAAACCTATAAGGCACCCCACAGACCTTCTTTACAATGAATGTGCTGTCTTAACGGTTAGACAGCTTTTTGTTTTAAGATTAACGTTGCATTGTCACATCTCAACCAAACCTGGGAGTCACTTAAGTAATCACAAACGTACTATTAGGAATGTTTGCCCCATTGTCCGTTTCAGAACTGCTTTTGCTCGACGTCACAGTCAGGATCTTGGTACATTATTGTACAATAAAATAAACAAGAAATTAAACATGTCGGAGAATAGGAGAGAAACGGAGCAGCATAAAGCACAGGGGCGTAGGGCTCTCTGCCGACATTAATGGGATCCATTATTTAATTTCTAATTCTGTGAGCGTTCGTGGGTAATGTTGGTGCAATCAAACACTTTGTTAATTAACTCGAATTATAATGTTCCCGATAACAATTTACACAAACTTATTAACAATAATAGCTAGGAACGCGACAGTTTCAATAGTCGACCACTCCGGCCGACCGCCACTCGACAACTGCCGAGAGACGGGCCGGACTGCCGCTTATTGACTCTGCCCCCACGCCGATACAAAGATGGCGCCAGCGTTCCACAGACTATTACACACTTATTCAAAGGGAAACAGAGGACCTACTTAAAATTGCACAGTAATAATAGAATTTGATAAACACACACACAACACCTACCTCCAAAAGCATGCTCAATAAAGTTACTAACAGTATTATCTAACATTTTAATTATATATACATGAACTTGAGCGAATTCAAAATCTCTCTATTCGGTTCATATCACCGCACCTCACATTAATGATGACTGCTCATAAAACGAAATTCTTTGCTAACTCTTTTTCGGTGGTAGCAGTTCAGCTGTGGAACGATCTTCCTCTCGTTGTGAGGGAAGCTCAATCGCTGGAGACATTTAAACGACTAGTAACGGATTATTATCTCTCACTTTGAACGACAAATAATATTCATTCTAAATATATTTATGTAAGTATGTATGTCTGTATATATTATCCTTATCTGTTGTATACCACCTACCATAATTGCACTTATATTGTCTTCTCACCCAAAGGTTGCCTGGAAGAAATCGCTACTGAGCGATAAGGCCACCTATTGTAAACCCCCCCCCCATTTTGGTGTATGTTCTAATTTTTTTGGTGTACAATAAAGAGTAATCTAACTATCTATCTATCTATAAATAAAGATTAAATATTGTTTCGAATTATTGTATCGAATAGATTATCCGGCTGAAGGTACAGACACTCGTAGCCCAAGTTTACTTAGTACGAGTGTCTACGCATTTCTGTCTTAAATAATTGATGCAAAAGTGTAATACTGTTGTAATAATTAATTGCCACAATAAAGATTATTATTATTTGATTGGTTAGGGAGCGGAGCGAGTCGGGCCTACAATGATGACTCACTACATGCTTAACGCGAACGAACTGTAGCTGCCTTATATAGTCGTCGTCGTCGTCGTCGCTTCAACCGATGGACGTCCACTGCTGGACATAGGTCTCACGTAATGACGTCCACAAGGCCCGATCTTGCGCCGCCTGGCTCCAGCGGCTACCGGCGACCCTCTTTATGTCGTCGGTCCACCTTGTGGGGGGTCTCCCTACACTGCGCCGTCCGGTGCGGGGTCGCCACTCCAGCACCTTTGGCCCCCAACGTCCATCGGTCCTTCGGACTATGTGCCCCGCCCATTGCCACTTCAGGTTCGCGATTCGCAGGACTATGTCGGTGACTCTGGTTCTACTACGGATCTCTTCATTTCTGATTCGATCACGTAGAGAAACTCCGAGCATAGCCCTCTCCATCGCACGCTGAGTGACTCTGAGCTTCCGCATGAGGCCCATAGTCAGCGACCATGTCTCAGAACCGTAGGTCATCACTGGCAACACGCACTGTTCGAAGACTTTGGTCTTCAGGCACTGAGGGTTATCAGACGAAAATATCTGGCGTAACTTCCCGAACGCAGCCCAACCGAGTTGGATTCGGCGGTTGACCTCCTTCTCGAAATTGGATCTACCTAGCTGGACTATATGTCCCAGGTATGTGTACTCGTCAACAATTTCGAGAGCTGAGTTCTCAACGATGACTGGGTGAGGCGGTACATGGATATTAGACATAATTTTCGTCTTATCCATGTTCATTTTCAGGCCCACCTGTTGAGAAACTCTGCTGAGGTCATCCAGCATTGTATTGAGATCTTCGAGAGTCTCTGCCATAATGACTACGTCATCGGCAAACCGTAGATGAGTGATGTACTCGCCGTTGATGTTGATGCCCAGTCCGTTCCACTCCAAAAGCTTAAAAAGGTCTTCCAGCGCCGCAGTGAAAAGCTTCGGGGAGATAACATCTCCCTGTCGCACTCCACGTTGCAGTTGGATAGACGCTGTGCTTTGGTCCTGTATACGGACTGACATGGTGGCGTTTTCGTACAAGCACTTCAACACGTGTATGTACCGGTAGTCAATTCGGCATCTCTGTAAAGATCTCAACACGGCCCATGTTTCCACCGAATCGAAGGCTTTCTCATAGTCCACGAACGCTAAGCAAAGTGGCCGATTATACTCTTCGGTCTTCTGTATAATCTGCCGCAGCGTAAAGATGTGGTCTATGGTACTAAAGCCTTTTCGGAAACCGGCTTGTTCGGGAGGCTGGAAGTCGTCAAATCTGCGAACGAGACGATTCGTAATGACTCTCGAGAACAGTTTGTAGACATGACTTAACAGCGCGATAGGTCTGTAGTTCTTCAATAAGGCCTTGTCGCCTTTCTTGAAAAACAGAACCACCACGCTCCTATGCCATGCCTCCGGCACTGTGCCATCGAGGATGACGGAATTGAACATTCGCTGAAGGACTTTGAGTACCGGTTTTCCACCCGCCTTCAGGAGTTCTGCTGTGATTCCGTCATCACCTGGTGCCTTGCTGTTCTTCATCTGTTTGAGAGCCATACTAATCTCGTACAGACTGACGTCCGGGATGTCTTCAGTGTAGTGTCGGGTTAGTTTGGCTCTGGGATCTGCAGCCAAACAGTCAATAGGCTTGACAGTCGATGAGTATAGCTGTCCATAGAAATTCTCGACCTCGCTCAAAATCTCTGGTTTCGACGCAATGAGCTTGCCATCACTGGTCCTCAGCCGCGTAAGCTGGCGCTGACCAATAGACAGGTCTCTTGCGAACACTTTGGAGCCTTTATTGCGTTCAATAGCGTCTTTGATGCGCTCCGTATTGAAGGTTCGCAGATCACGTTTTTGTGATTTGGAGATCTGTCTGTTGATACGCCGGTAATCGGACGCGTCCGCTGCTGACTGTAAGCTCATTGTCTGTCTTTGCTCCATGAGATTGAGAGTGTAGTCAGAGAATCTCTTGGTTTTCTTTTTACGGGCTCTGAAGTACTTAGTCCCAACCATATGAACAGTTTCTACTAGCCTATTGTTAACCTCATCCACAGATTCGCATTCTTCAAGGCCGTCGAAGCGGTTTTGCAGCTCTAGTTGAAAGCTCTCGGGGTCTTGGATTTGGGCACGAGTAGGTCGGAGCGTAGACTTCACCAGTCTGAACCGTTCTCGATGGACGTTGATATTCAATGTGCCTCTTACCATGCGGTGATCGCTCCCAGTTTTCACTTTACTGATCACAGAGACATCATTGAATATGTTCCGTTTCGTAGACATGATGAAGTCTATCTCATTTCTCGTGGAACCATCGGGACTCAGCCAGGTCCATTTTCGGAGCGGCTGTTTCTTGAAAAAGGAGTTCATCATGTAGAGTCCCTCCTTTTCCATGAAATCAGCGAGCATCTGTCCCCTCTGGTTCCGTTGCCCATAGCCATATTGCCCCACTCTCAACTCTGCCCCACTTCGTTCGCCGAGTTTTGCGTTAAAATCTCCCATCACAACATTGTAGAATGTCCGAGAGGTATGCATGGCCCTGGATATGTCCTCATACATAACCTCTACATCCTCATCCGGATGTGATGATGTGGGTGCGTAAACCTGGATGACCTTCAGCGAATACCGTTTGGTGATTCTGAGTATCAGGTACGCTACCCTGTTGGACACGCTGTTAATTTCTACAATGCTGTTGACGAGGGATTTGTGGACAAGGAATCCGACACCACCTTGAGATTGAACTTCACCTTCCCGGTAGTAAAACAAGTTACCGGATTCGAGGATTATCGTGTCCTCCCCCTCTCTACGGACTTCGGACAATCCTATAATATCCCAGTGTAACTTGTTTACTGCTTCTTCCAGTTCGAAGATCTTTTCGTCGGTCCTCAAAGTGCGTGCGTTGTATGTTGCCAGGTCAAGTCGTCGGGGTTGGCAGCGGAATCTCTTCCGGAGATTCTTAGCACCCCCTGCCCCGCCGTTACCATAACCGCTGCCAGAGCTAGGAATAGCGGGGCTGCCGGGGACTGGGGGCCGTTGCTGCCTTGTTTTAGTCATTTGTGGTTTCTGCCGATAATCACCACGCTTGGCAGGCGGGTTGGTGATCGCAGTGCTGACCTTCTCGCACCGATAACGCTGCTGCCCGTTATCGGTCTGTGGTATTTAGGTCAGCTATATAGAATGGTTATACCGCCATTTGTCGGTCGCCAGAGCATCGTCGGTAGGAGCAGGGTGCACCGCGTGCAGGTGAGGTTGACGTTTGGAGAAACGGACTGGGACGCGTTTCCCCCTTACACCCCGCCTTATATAGTATTCCCTGCTAAAAAGGCAGTCAAAGTGGACAAAGCACGACATGTACTAGTGACAAATAAAAATCGTTTTTTTAAGATGGTATCTAAGAGACAGACATTACCATTAAATAATTAAATCGCTTCCATAAAATGCAACAATGTATTGTGTAATTTCTTTGTTACAAGGACGTTATTAACTACAAATTACACATTCCTTCATTGTTACAGAACTGCGAGTTGAAATTTATTTGTAAATAGAATCGGAGCACCTGATGGTAAGTGATGATACAGTCTTAAATATAATTGCAATAAGCTGATAAGAAGAAATATACCTCTTATGGTTTCTACAGAATATCGTATCGAAATGCTATTCTTTTTGCTTATCGATACGCCTGCTAATAGGGGGTGATTAATTACCTTTCCAAGCCACCCATCAGTCCCTTTAAAACTGAAAAATAGGAGGGGGGGGGGGGTAATTAGCTACAACTGTCCCAGACTTTCCCATGTTGAAAACTTAAAGTTGTTTGCACGAAAATTCCAGTTTCCATGGAATCTTTCCATTCAAATTATACCCAGTAACAGCATCTATCATCCTATCCAGTTGATTGCCATCTCACCAGATGGTAAGTGATAGTACAGCTTAAAATATAAGCGTATACCGCTTTTGCTTAGCTGATAGAAGTAATATACCTCTTCTGGTTTCTATACAACATTGTATTGGAATGTAATCCTTTTTCCTTATTGATACCTCTGCTTATAGAGGGGGGGTTAATTAATAAAGAGGGGGCCTAAAGCCGAAGCAAACCAACACCCCTGGTCTCGAATGTTATAAAGTTTGAGNAAAGAAGCGAAGGAGATATGCAAGGATCGTGGCAAGTGGAAGGATGTTGTCTCTGCCTACCCCTATGGGAATGAGGAGTGATGCTATGTATGTATGTATTTATCATCATAGGTTCTCTTTTTTTAAATCACCTAGCTATAAAAGCACAAAAGGTGATGAAGTGTCTTTGAAACACTGTTTCACAATATTGGGACATTATACTTGACTCTTTATACGTAAATGTAGTTAATTTTTAAATATTATCCGATGGACCTAACTAGAAAACCACACAATATTATATAATTGTGCATATTTAGCATTTTCCTGTTAACAATGCAATATAACTTTTTACTTCATGTTTATTAATGTTAATAATAGCTTCGTCGGACATTTGCTATTATATAAACTATACTAATAAATATAATTGGGAGTGTCTGTTCGTAATCTCAAATTAACTAGCCGAGGTCGGGACTAACTTGGTAATGGCTGGTCCATTACCATAGTGACCAATAAGATGGAGTGCATGCTTCTTCATGGACCTTATAGCCCCCCACCCCACTCTCCACCCCTGCCTCCACGTAGGACAGCAGGACATGGATGGGAATTTTAAGCTCATTTTGACTGGCTTCCCCTTCGCCTCATCAATGCTGCTGCTTGGTCGGTTATTATTGTTATGCAGGATACTTTACTATAGCGTAGTGGCTTGCCAGGCGCTGTATTGTGAACCGGTTTGACCTGGCTCTCTGGCCACTGTAAATAAAGTAAGGAGGTTCTAGAAGCTGCCTATCAGTGCAGGGCTACTGCAAGGACAAGTATAGTGTCACCTGATCCCAACGACGTCCGGAGGATTGATCCAAAGGTGGCACGAGGGTCTGATCACGGTTGGAGCGATCCGTCCCCACCTGGAGAATTGGTTATCTAGGGGGCACGGATCTCTCTTTTACGGGTTGGTACAGGTGGCCGGACATGGTTGTTTCGGCGAGTACCTGTATCAGATTGTTCGCCGGGAGGAAACGCCTGCCTGCCATGAGTGTAGTGCATCTGAGAGCATTCAGTGTAACACACTATGGCAGAATGCCTGGCGTGGGGACCCCAGCGGCATCTATTGACAATGTTGGTAGGAGAAAACCTTATGTTTGGAGGGCTGCTCACAGGTGAAAAGGAAAGAACGAAGAGGTTAGGAGGTATGAGGCGTAGATTTGCGCTTCTCCTTCCTCCTTCGTAAGTTTCCCAGAAGCATCTTCCGGAGTGCCTGGGTAGATTGCGTCTACTGATCCTTTGTTGCTCCAAAAAAGCATGTCGAGAGTATTGCTGGCTTTAGTGGTTATTCTGGCTAGTCAGCGAGTCCCACACTCTCTATAGATTTAAACTCGGATCGGGATGCGTCAATATAATTCCCAGCGTGAGAAAAAAAGCATTTCACTGAATACATATAAATGTACTGTCCATGTCTATATTTGATCCGGTCAATCTCTGAAATGGATGGACGGATTTTAACGAGGTATTCACTGGGTGGTAGCTGATCTTATTGGGAGTGATTTAGATTACTTTATTTTAGAAAAATACACCCAGAATTACGTGGGAGACAGCTTTTTTTGACGCTGTTATATAGGTTTAAACTCAAACCAAGTAGAACCCTCTGCATCTTTAAGTGAGATATCAGGGGATCTGCTTGCACGTTCTTCCTTGCTGTCCCGGATGATTCTGACCAAGGATTTACAAAAGCGGGAACGCAAACATAGGCCGTATAATACCTGTGAAAGAGTGTCCATTGCATTCTCCCCCTCGTGGGCCTCCTAAAGCAATATTATTGTCTTGCAGAAGTCCATCATCCACCACCATATCTTACTGCAGAGTACCTAATACAATACTCGACGGCCTCGCTGGCGCAGTGTTGCGAGTATTCGCTTTGCTAGCGGAGGTCCCGGGTTCGATCCCCGGTAGGACGAATTTAGGAAATTGTATTTTCTAATTTGTCTGAGTCTGGACTGGTGGGAGGCTTCGGCCGTGGCTAGTTACCACCCTACCAGCAAAAACGTACCGCCAAACAAAGAGATTTGTGTTCCGGTACGATGCTGTGTAGAAACCGTGAGGGGTATATCGCCTCGTAACAGATTAGCGCGCTTCCATCTTAGACTGTATCATCACTTACCATCAGGTGAGACCACAGTCAAAGAAAAAGATACTCTACAGAGATAGATCTGCGTCGATCAGCGCCCCTAGGGGTGACTCTTAGGTATCCAGGCTTCACAATCTACCACAGTGTGATGCGTTAGTTAATAGCTCCTCTTCGCAAGCTAGTGACTCCTCGCCTATTTGATCTCCATGTCCGATCAGCACATGGATAGCCATTTCCTACTATAAAGTCTACGCATACGAAGTCACTACCCCTAGTGCACCAGCGTGGTGGGTTAATGTATTTATAATGTTGATGAGGTACTACTTCCTTTTTTTTAGATGAAATCGATTTCCTTATTTTTTATTATATGTTGGTATTTGATTTCCTAATTATTAATATTATGACATGACCGATTTTCTCAATCACGACCAATTTGTCAGAGTTTGGACTGGTGATTGTCACATATAGGTGATAACTACTTGGACTTGGACAACGATAAAAGTAAAATAGAAAAAAAAACAAAACAATATAGACTCGTTAATAAGGAGTAAAAATATTAACGAACTACTTAAATGATTTTGTTTTTATTGTAATTAGTTGACTCGTAACTGCCTCATTGGTCTAGTGGTTAGCATGTTCGACAACGGACATGAGGTCCTGGGTTCGAGTCCTGGGTCGGGCCAATCCGAAATCGAAATCGATATCGATAATCGAGCACGTTAAGCCGTCGGTCCTGCGCCTGATCTCTCTCCGGTCGTGTCGGATTCCCGTCACATCGGTCTATGAGAGTGAAGGAAAAGAGAGTGCACTTGTTGTGTACTATGCCTGCCAATCCGCAGTGGAGCAGCGTGGTGGGTCTATGCTCTAACCCTCGCTCCTATGAGTGAAGAGGCCTGTACCCAGCAGTGGGACGTTAATGGGCTGCTACTTACTTACTTTTAGTTGACTCGTAATTAGCTGAAAATGGAAAATTACGCACTTAGGGCCGAAAGTATTTTCGTCCCGTGCTGCGTATACAATTTTTCATGAGATCGAGAAACAATATGAAATAAAATTAGATATAGAATCATTTTGTTTTGTCATTAGAATCATTAGAAAAAAAAGATATGTAATTAAAAACCCAAGAAATCTGCGAAACTCAATAAAAAAATGCGTCTTGTTTATATTTATACGAATCTAAAACTTTATATTTCCGAGACTTAGGTGGAGGGAAAAAGGAAGATATGTTAGGTATTTAATGAATTTAATTGTCATTAAAATTAAAAAAAAAAATTGTCGTAAAATAATTAATTGAAATCTCAAACGACTGTAAATAAAAATGCCACGTATATTTTGTCAATTTAAGAAATTATTAATTTTTTTTTAAATAAAACTCACAGATTATTAATCGATTTATAATCGAATCGGACTTGACATTTTGATGTTGACAGCTGACATAACTCCGAGCGCTGGGGAGGCCATTATTGGTTCGGATTTCACAGAGTGCGCACGTGCCCACGTGTTCTGGTGAAATGTTTTAAATCTAGTTATACTTTGTTAATTTCTAAACTTATAAGTGTTGATTTATTATAGTGAAATTAATAAAGAAGGAACTAATTGTACATTGGAATATTTTACTACCCACATTATGGCCGACACAACCCAAGATTGTAACGCCATTTCCTTTATATATTAAATGATTAAATGACGAGTGACAAATCAAAATGCCACATGTTATTTGTTAATATTAAAACTACCTAACCTTCGAACGAATTAGCATAAATAAACGCTGCCCTTATCCTCTTACCCCTAAGAAGTTTCACTTCATTACCTTCTAATGAATCGTACGAAGAATTAAGTGAAGGAGTGAATTACAAATTTCGATGACGCAAAAGAAGAAATTTTCAAAGATTTTGACATATATAAGAAACGCGCATGCGTCGAAATTTTAAGACATACGCAATTCAGTTCAATTACGTATTCTTATTCTTTAAACTGCCTCATTGGTCTAGTGGTTAGCATGTTCGACTACAGACATGAGGTCCTGGGTTCGAGTCCCGGGTCGGGCCAATTCAAAAATCAATATTGAGTTTTCTATTAAGATTTTCTCAATATTTGCCCGAAGTTGGGAAGTTGGCGGTGTGATCCACCCCCGTGCCTCGGAGAGCACGTTAAGCCGTCGGTCCTGCGCCTGATCTCTCTCCGGTCGTGTCGGATTCCCGTCACATCGGACTATGAGAGTGAAGGAATAGAGAGTGCACTTGTGTACTATGCCTGCCAATCCGCAGTGGAGCAGCGTGGTGGGTCTATGCTCTAAAAACCCTCTCTCATATGAGCGAGGAGGCCTGTGCCCAGCAGTGGGACGTTAATGGGCTGCTACTTACTTACTTACTTTACTTTACGTATTCTTTTAAGCAGTGTGGCATTTTCGTCACTCAAAATAGAGCCGAAAGTACAAAACTGGACTGTAGATCACCGAAGTATCAATAGTTCCCTGTATATCTTCTATAGGATCTTTTATTATTGCTCATACTCTATGGACATGCTCTCCATGAATGGTACTGTTTAACGACTCGATCTGGTGGACTTTTTCCCACACACTCGCAAAATGTGCAACCAAGTTCTATCAGCGGTATTTCCTCGAGACTGTAACCCCATGTTTTTTGCCAGCAAAGCATCGGGAGTTCCCCTGATGGCACCTTCCATCAGGTTAAATAAAAATGCAAGAATTTATTCACTCTCTTATTATAGTTTGATATAAAAAGTCTTGCTAATGGCCCAATGAAAAGTCAAGAATAGAGTGAATTAAAACAATCGCCTCCCACCGGAATCAGGACGGCGTAATTGAAAACCATGTTCGAGGGACAATCCTCGAGGGTGGGTGGTAAGGTTTACTCAGGGCTACCATAAACTTGAAATGTCTTTTTTTACATATAATACATTTTTTTACTCAATACGATATTAAACAACCGTGTTTTATATCATTATCTGTTCAAAAAAAAACAATCGGTGTTAATGGCCGCTTTTCATCGGAGACTGGGAGTTCAACAACCGGTTGTGGCAAAATTATAACAACACTTTCCTTTACAACAATAATGAATCAAATCGCATCAAGAATTCTTTGTTCCAGTAGGCTTTTACACCTCTTGAATCCTCTACACGTTATGATCTTTTAATACGAGTATTATTACTGTCTGTTTGTTCGCAATTAACCCGAAAACTACATACATACATACATAGCATCACGCCTCATTCCCATAGGGGTAGGCAGAGACAACATCCTTCCACTTGCCACGATCCTTGCATATCTCCTTCGCTTCTTTCAATCTCATTAAACCTTTCATACAAGTTCGTCGGTTTAGAGTACTCTTGACCTGGCCGTTATTTAAAATGTCCTGGATTTGGTCCAGGAACGTTCGCCTCGGTCTTCCCCTTCCAACTTTCGCATTCACTCTTGACTCATAAATCCTTTTTGTCAGTCTCCTTTCATTCATTCTCTCTACATGCCCAAACCATCTAAGCATACCTTTCTCAATTTTAGTCACTACGTCTTCTTTTATACCACAACGTTCTCTTATCACACTATTTCTTACTCTGTCACTCAGTTTTAATCCACTCATGCTTCTCAACGCTCTCATCTCTACCGCATTTATTTTACTTTTGTGATTCTTCTGCCATACCCAACTTTCACTACCATACATAAGTGTTGGCACCAACACTCCAGCATGCACTGCCAGTCTAGCCCTTTGAGACACCATCTGGCTATTCATAAAAGCATGCAGAGCACCATTTACCATATTCCCTGCATTCACTCTCCTTTCGATATCACTTTCACATGTTCCATCTTTTGTAAATTTAGATCCCAAGTATACAAATTCTTTCACCTCTTCCACTTGTTCCCCATCTATCAAAATATTGCCATTCATCATAGATTCATCTCGTTCAAAAAGCATAACTTTCGTTTTGTTTACATTCACTTTCATTCCTTTCCCTTTCAAAGCTTCATTCATAATATTTAGCATCTCCTGAAGCTCGTTAGCGGATGACGCAAGTATTACTTGATCATCAGCGTAGAGTAAACATTTGATGAGTAATTCATTCATTCTTAACCCATACATACTTTCTTTTAAAAACTACTCAATAGAAATTCATAAGGTGTTCACCAATATATAAACAAGCTCTTTAGAAAAGTATGAATATATTTAGTGAAGGTTTCCTGACTAATCTCTTAGTGATATAACAAAACAATGTATGGTGGGATAATTCCTCTTTTATAGATCTACAAAAAGTCCTTGACGTATTTTTTAAAACTACGTCACTACATCCATTTTATCTTCTAAGAAAATGTTGTGTAAAAAGGTACAGATTTTCTTTTACATAAGATATTTTAGTGAGCGTCTACGTTGTCTATGTTAAAAAGTAGCCCAAGTCCTTTCTCAGGCTCTAAACTATCTGTGTACCATATTTCATTTAAATAAGTTTAGCAGTTTTGGCGCGATAGACAGACAGTTACATTCGCATTCCAGAATCAATAAATAAAACATCGAATGATAATTGGAGAACCTGAACAAAAACGCGACCTTTACGCCTAGATTTCCGCTCAAATCCCTAAAATATTCTTGTTTGTTGAATGGCTTTCAGGTGTGCCAATTCAGGACAGATTATCTCGTCAGTGTCAAGGTTACTGGAGAAGACACGAAGGAAATTTATGAGAACATCACAACTTTGATTTTGATCATCTATAAATGGTTAAATTATATATAGTTAAACCACCACCACATTAAAATAATAATAAAAAAAACAATATACATACATACACAGCCTTACACCTCATTCCCATAGGGGTAGGCAGAGACCACGTCTTTCCACTTGCCACTAATATTGTAAAATTTTAAACTAAATTAACTATGTAACCTTTTCAGCTTAAGTGAACACTATGTGTTCTTTGTTGAGAAATAAATGTCTTCAATTTCCAAATATCAGTCTTTTAACGTCCCACTAGGCACAGGCCTCCTAACTCAGGGGAGAGAGTGTTTTAAGAGCATAGACCCACCACGCTGCTCCACGACGTATTGACAGGCATAGTACTCAATATTCCTTAACTGTCATAGTTCGAAGTGGTAATCCGACACAACCGGAGAGAGATCTGGCGCAGGACCGACAGCTTAATGTGTTCCCTAAGGCACAAGATTGGAACACACCGGGTAAATATTGAGAAAATTTTAATAGAAAACTCAATATCTTATTTGAATTAGCCTCGAACCCAGGATCTTATGTCTGTAACCGAAGATGCTAACCACTAGACCAATGAGGAAGTCAGGCTGTTATATTATACCATACCAAACAAATATTACAAATTAGATTAGAGTTTGCATGTTGTAATATTAAATTAACAGCTAGCTTTCTAAAACACTATTCTGTCTATTTGGGCTGATTTTCAACAGACTGGCAAGTGGGTGATGTTACAGGGAGTAATTATTGTTTTAGAAAAACACAGCCGGCATTACGCGGGGAATAGCTAGTTTGAGTAAGGCTTTTCTATATTGATTAATAGACAAATCCAAAATTATAATGAAATCTCATTTAAATAGCGTTTAGGTACATTATTTCGGAGCAACGATAACAAATACAGTACCAGGTTAGCGTGCTTTAATCTTAGACTATACTATCACTTACCGNATGTACATAAAAACATTGACTCTTTTAATAAAAAGAGTGAATGTATATCATATAACTTACGAAACCAAAACAAACTTGTTAAAAATTCTAGTAGGCTGCGTAAGATTAACAATTCATTTAAAGGTAACTGTATACGGACACTATAATAAACTCCCACAATCGTATTATAAGTTGCAAGATTACTTAGACGATAGAAACGCCTGGGAGTGAACGAATTGTAAACTAATATGATATTGTAATGATAATGGTAACAAAAAAAAAATACCCGACTGAGTTTGTTGTGGGGTTCTCGAATCAGGGCGCGAA
Organism: Elymnias hypermnestra; assembly: GCA_015832385.1. NCBI lineage: Eukaryota > Metazoa > Arthropoda > Insecta > Lepidoptera > Nymphalidae > Elymnias > Elymnias hypermnestra. Next base: position 4,038,659 of record JACTOM010000924.1, on the reverse strand, counting down.
GGAACCCTCGTAACTTTAGATTTTAAGCCGTTCTTGAGTACCATCATTAGACGCATATTAGAATCTGTGGAAAAAAAATATAATTTGACGATTCAAAAGTGCTGTAATATGCCTACTTGAATAAAGATATTTTGATTTGATTACTGACTCGGAAGACCTGATCTATCTTCATATGAGGGATGTTGATACCTTTCAAAGTGTTTTGTCAGCACCGACATCCCCTCAGGCAAATTTATTGTTTAAAATAATTCAAAACAATTTTGAAAGTTTAAAGTGTCTTATAAAAAGAGAGGTTTTTGTTAGGATATGGTCTGACGTAGTCTCATAAGAGACTGAAAGACCTTTAACATAAATAAGAATAAAAAGAGATAATTCACTTTTAAAATTCCATTCACTTAAAGTAAAGTAAGTTGCAGCCCATTAACGTCCCACTGCTGGGCACAGGCCTCCTCACTCATACGAGAAGGTTATTAGAGCATAGACCCACCACGCTGCTCCATTGCGGGTTGGCAGGCATAGTACACAAGTGCACTCTCTATTCCTTCACTCTCATAGACCGATGTGATGGAAAATCCGACATAATCGAAAGGAGATCAGGCGCAGGACCGACGGCTTAACGTGCTCTTCGAGGCACGGGGGTGGATTACACCGCCAACTTCCCAACTTCGGGCAAATATTGAGAAAATCTTTTCAGAAAACTCAATATTTTGGAATTGGCCCGACCCGGGACTCGAACCCAGGACCTCATGTCTGTAGCCGAACATGCTAACCACTAGACCAATGAGGCAGCCATTCACTTAATTACTGTTCCAAAAACATTAGAAGTATTAAACTTAGAAACCTACATGTGAAGATAATGCCTATATAAGGTATTCAAATCACAGCATCACACATTGATGAGAGTAAAATTTTATGTGTGTGCACACCGTCACAAAAAACCGACACCCTGAAGTTAAGAGTCGCTTTGCTAGCGGAGGTCCCGGGTGCTATCCCCCGTAGGACTTAGGAGACTGTATTTTCTAATTTGTCTGTGTCTGAACTGGTGGGAGGCTTCGGCCGTGGCTAGTTACCACCCTACCAAAAACGTACCGCCAAACGAAAAGATTTGTGTTCCGGTACGATGCTGTGTAGAAACCGTAAGGGGTATATCGCCTCATACCCAGATAAGCGCGCTTCCATCTTAGACTGTATCATCACTTACCATCAGTTGAGATCACAGTCAAGCGCTATTCTGTCAGCAATAATAAAAAAAAAGTTAGCTATATTCAACATTTTAGTTTTTTTAATATTTCATAATACGTTTATTGTTTTGGAATCTGTGGCCTTTGCCTTGCATTGAGTGAGCGAATGATGGATGTATATGATACTAACTGTTGCTTATATGTTATTCTGCGTTTTTTTTTCTGCAATCGAACCTATATTCCAATGATAATGACTGATAATTTAAAAGTTCCGAGACAAAATGTATTATTCATAACGTGTACATAAGTACACATAATTTTTATATTTACTCACCTTTCAAACCCTCCCTGGACTTTCCCAAATAATTCAGAACCAAAATCAGTTCAAGTGCTCAAGAGTTTTAACGAGACTAAGGATATATATAGATTTGGGGAGAAGTTATCAATGCATTCCTCGCCATTGTTACTTCCTTGTACACACGGGTGTGTTAACATTACGGATGACGCAATCCAAGGCATTGTTATTCCCGTGGCGTAGTGTTCACTCGTCGCCGAAAAGAACGTCTCTATCGCAACATCTACATACAAACACGCCAACAGGAAACTTTAAAATAGATCGCGCGTAACGTTTCACGTGAATACATGACTCAAATATACGAGTTTTTACAATCGCCTTTGTCACAATGTCGACATATGCATACATCGTACATGTCGTGATTTACGTTATGTGTTGATAACTGGAAACTCTTTATTGGACTATTCGTAATACATCTGTTACGATATGCGTCCAATTTGAATCTCTTGTCTTGTTTGCAATGGAATGACAGATTTTAATAATTTAAAAAGGAGTGGTTTGTTGATTTTAAGAAAGCATTCGACACACTGGAACACGGGTCTATATGGGATGCACTGAAAATACAGGGTATACAAAACAAAATACATACGAATACTCCAAAAGATATACAGCAAGAGTACAGGACAAGTAAAATTAGAAACTATAGGTGAAGAATTTCCTATCAAGAGAGGCGTACGCCAAGGAGATCCTATTTCGCCAAAATTATTTTCAGCCGTCTTAGAAATAATATTTAGGAATATAGATTGGATGACTAAAAGACTAAATATAAATGGCGAAAACCTGAACCACTCACGTTTTGCAGACGATGTAATTCTATTCTCCGAGAGCTCAACAACACTTGAAACCATGTTACAACAACTAGCTGATGAAAGTGTCAAGGCAGTTAATTAAAACAAAAATTATGTCAAACTCCCATCAAACATCAAGAATAATAGTGAGTGGCGAACAAATTAATATCTACCACAGACTGTATGAAGAAGGAAGTAGAAAGAAGAATAACTAATACTTGGAAAAGATATTGGACATTAAGTGTAGTAATGAAAAACAAGGAAATGCCGATGAAAGAAAAGAGGCAATTATTTAATATGTGTATTCTACCATGCCTATTATATGGGTGCCAAAAGTGGATATTGACAGAAAAGCTAGTAAACAAAATAAAAGTTTGTCAAAACGGAATCGAGAGAAGTACAATAGCTGTGAGAAGAAAAGACAGAGAAAAATTGCAAGACATAAAAAGAAAAACAAAATTTAAAAATGCGTATATAATAATAATAATAATAAGACAATAGGAAAATGGACAAAATTAATAACAGAATGGTATCCACTAGACAGCAAAAGGAAAAGAGGTAGACAGGCTAAGAAATGTGACGATGACATCAGAAAAATAGGAGGTACAACATGGTCTCGAACAGCAACGAATAGAAAGGAATGGAGAGCTTTAGAGGAGGCCTTTGTCGGAAGACAAGTTGACGACACAAAACCGATTGCCGACTAATTATATATATACAAATATAAATAGATTAAGTCAATAGTATTATAATTTTAGGAAAATAGTTAATAGGTAACTTAAATAGGTATAGGTACATAACTGTAGTAATAAGTTCTAAAACTAAAACATCTTTAGCGCAATCGCTTCTTCTGCCAATATTGGATTATGCAGGTCCGTGTTACCCGGATTTGACTGAAGAACTTCTGTATAAGATGAGCGTCTACAAAATCTATGCATCAGATTTGTATTCGGTCTCCGAAAATGTGATCACATATCACTTTATCGTCAAGAACTAAAGTGTGTTTCTGTCAGATATCCACAGAGTCCCACTTATCTCAAAGAACGTTTCCATTTCTTGTCTGACAGTAAGCCCAATCTCCTTTCTCAATATGAAGACAATATATAAGAACTCGTTTCAAAGTCAAAGTCAAAATATCTTTATTCAAGTAGGCCTATTACAGCACTTTTGAATCGTCAAATATCGTTTTTTTTTCTATTTATTATTTAAATGAATGACTGATGATAACATAAAAGAACGACTTACAATCTAAAGTTACGAGGGTTCCTTCGCGCCCTGATCTGAGACTGTCTCTTATACACATCTATAGAGAGTGCACTTGTGTACTATGCCTGCCAATCCGCAGTGGAGCAGCNCAACGCCGACGGCACGCTCGATCCAATGCTCCCGTCCGCAACATCAATATTTTTAGGAACGTACGACAAGTTTTCTAATATATATACGCCGTGAACTGTCATTATTTTACTGCTCTGAATTTGTTTCTTAGCGACTCTCTTGGACCCATATTGTAGATCGCACGAACGGCCCTTTTCTGCAGCAAACCGTTTACCGTGACATTTGTTGGATTGTGGAACTCACTCCCGTTAAGCATTCGTCGGTCCGAATCACTACCAATTTTCAAGCATCGTTTGAAGGAATATTACTCATCTCAGGATAACTAAAATACAAAATGATTAAGTTCTTAGCTATTGTATATATTACATACGTATATATAAGCACGCGCGCACACATGCACATACACGCATACACACACACACACACACACACACATGTANATTATAATCCGAGTTAATTAACAAAGTGTTTGATTGCACCAACATTACCCACGAACGCCCACATAATAAGAAATTAAATAAAGGATCCAATTAATAACGATGTCGGCGGCGGGCCCTACGCCCCTGTGCTTCATGCTTCTCCGTTCTTTCTTAACTTTAGTCGATAACGATTAATATTACATCAGTCTGTATAACTTATCAATTACCGCATGTTACGTTACCATTTGTCTAGAAGATAAAATGGATATTGTGAGCCTCTTCGTAAGCTCACTCTTGCGAGGACTTGCCGGTTCAGGATAAATGAAAATGCCACCAGATTCTTCACTCCAACGCTCCGCCGCCTACTCGTCACCAATTTACTAACTGTTGTTTGCAGGAAACCCGGAAACAGGAACAGGAATATGGTTCGCCGAAAGTGGCTATCTAATGTATGTTTTTTACGACTGACAAACGTGCACTATTGTGACAAGCAAACGACGGGGGTTATCGATTTATTGGATAAAATCTGATTCCTATGATTGGCGTTTTATTTATTACCAATCACAGGGACTACATTAATTACAAAAATAATTCTATTTTTAGAGATGACAAATATGCGTATACGCTATAGCTACAAACATTATATACATACTTATAAATATCGGACTCTAAGTTA
>JACTOM010000924.1:4022522-4033279 GCA_015832385.1 Elymnias hypermnestra | reverse complement strand
TTTTTTTTTTTTTATTGCTGACAGATTAGCGCTTGACCGTGATCTCACCTGATGGTAAGTGATGATACAGTCTAAGATGGAAGCGCGCTAATCTGTTAAGAGGCGATAAACCCCTTACGGTTTCTACACAGCATCGTACCGGAACACAAATCTCTTTGTTTGGCGGTACGTTTTTGCTGGTAGGGTTACTCTGTCACTCAGTTTCAATCCACTCATGCTTCTCAACGCTCTCATCTCTACCGCATTTATTTGACTTTTGTGATTTTTCTGCCATACCCAACACTCCAGCATGCACAGCCAGTCTGGCCCTTTAAGACACCATGTGGCTATTCATAAAGGCATGCAGAGCACCATTTACCACATTCCCTGCATTAACTCTCCTTTCGATATCACTTTCACATGTTCCATCTTTGTAAATTTAGATCCCAAGTATACAAATTCTTTCACCTCTTCCACTTGTTCCTCATCTATCAAAATATTGCCATTCATCAATATTATTTACGTTGTATTTATAAATTAAAGGGAAAAGTCGCGAACAAATATAGTGAGTTATCCTTATACTTGAGACCATAGATATTTTTTGTAGATCAATAAAATAGGAATTGTACCACACTATATTGTTTTGTTGTATCTCTAAGAGATTAGGCAGCGTATCTGATGAAAGCTCCCAAGCGACTCTTCCAACAATTATCATTATATTTCAGTTTCCGTAAAATCATAACAATTTACATACGTAAACCTTCTTCAGGAATCACTCTATCGATTGGTGAAAACCGCATCAAAATCCGTACAGTTGTTTTTCAGTTTATCGCGAACAAACAGACGCAACCTGGTTCTTGTTGTATAATATTTAAGGATGTATAAATAGTTTAGCATTCAGTTTCACTTCCCCTTTCCACAGCAGTCAGTGAACTCTGTGTGTATGTATGTCATCACACTATTAAGGGTAAACACATTAAACTGTCTCCTGCTGTTTCTGATCATGGATAACGTGATTATTTACAATCTGTATACTCACGTGACATTGAATAATGATTTCTATGTATTTCTAAAGCTTAATTGAAAAGAAGAGCTGTAATTTGTGTAGCCTGTTAAACTTGATGATGGGTTTGAACTCCAAATCCTCTGCTGTGTTGAGGTAGTGTCCATCTGTGGCTGGGATGTGTCCCTCCTTCTGTTAGTCTTGCTCCCCGTTCCATGAACTTTTGAGTTGGATTCGTCTGGAGTGCCCGAGCTGAATGCATCAGTGAACATCTGGCCCAGCATACAGATGAAAAGGGTTTCGCTGGGTTTTAATGGGTATTCTTGAATAGCAAGCGAGTTATGCACAAAAGCATTTTCCAACGAAATAAGAAAGTGGCCTTGGAATAGCGGGGCTGCCGGGGACTGCGGACCGTTTGTCTTGTCGTCATCATTTCTGTGGTTTTGCCAAGTTATCGGTCTGTGACGTTTAGGTCAGCGGGGAATGGATATACCGCCATTTATCGGTATGGGAGTTAGATAGGAGAGCTTGGTATATGGGATTAGGAGAGTTTTGGGCAGCATTAGGGTAAGGTATGGGACGTGACTGCCGCGGATAGGGGATTGAAGACCCGCATGCTTAGTTAGTAACCGAACAGATTATCTGACTAAGCACCCTCTGGGGTAGCCGCTGGTGCCAGGCGGCACGAGATCGGGCCTTATGGGCATCATTTCGTGTGACCTATGTCAGCAGTGGAAGTCCATCGGTTGAAGCGACGACGGCGACGAAGAAAGTGGGTTTGTGTGGATCTTAATGGGCTGTTTTAAGGGGGAAGGGGGGCCGTAGATAAAGTGACAAGAGTTCGTAGACTTAATAACTAATTTAATGGTATATATATATACTGTATACGTTTCTTTAATAAACTCCCACAAGACGTTCTCAAGATGACAATTAATAAAATCAAAGTCTTTGTCAAAAGAAACGCGTGGGAGTGAACGAATTGCTATAATTTGAATTTAAATTTAAATAAGCAGCCCATTGACGTCCTACTGCTGGGCACAGGTCTGCTCACTCTTCGGAGAGAGGGTTTTTAGAGCATAGATCCACCACGCTGCTCCACTACGGGTTGGCAGGCATAGTACATAAGTGCACTCTCTATTCCTCCACTCTCATAGTCCGATGTGTCAGGAATTCGACACTCGCGGAGAGAGATGAGGCGCAGGACCGACGGCTTAACGTGCCCTCCAAGGCACGGGGGTTACACCGCCAACTTCCCAACTTCGGGCAGATATTGAGAAAATTTTAATAGAAAACTCAATATTGATTTTTGAATTGGCCCATCTTGGTACTCTGACGCAGAACGTCATGTCTGTAGTCGAATATGCTAACCACTAGACCAATGAGGCAGTTCAATTGAATTTAAATATGATATTGTAACATAGTCCGAAGGACCGATGGAAGTTGGGGCCCGAAGGTGCTGGAGTGGCGACCACGCACCGGGCGGCGCAGGGAAACCCCCCACAAGTTGGACCGACGACATAATGAGGGTATCCGCTGGAGCCAGGCGGCACAAGACCGGGCCTTGTGGACGTCATTACGTGAGACCTATATCCAGCAGTGGACGTCCATCGGATGGTAACAAAAACAAAATACCCGACTATGTTTGTTGTGGGCTCTCCCCAGGAAAGGCGCGAAGGAACCCTCGCAACTTTAGATTTTAAGTTCTTTAATACCATCATCAGACGGACATTAGTGTCTGGAAAAATATATAATTTGACGATTCAAAAGTGCTGTAATGGCCTACTTGAATATAACTTATAAGTAGGAAAGGTGGGGATAATACGTACTTAACCATACATGCAAAAGTTGTTGACATGTGTTGAACCTTCCTTGAGTCCACCACCACGTAAAAGGTCCGAGGTTCAAGGTGTGCGAGTGCATTTTAAAAGCTGGTTTTTACAAATGAGACGGGATTTTACAAACAATTGGTCGTTAAGTGAAGGGTCCGGGTTTTTCACGACGTCGATTCCTGATGGCTTTCGAAATACCGACGTTCAACCATTTGTTCTTTTGGCGTGAAACTTGTTTAGGGTAAAATTTTGACGGATGAAACGCGTTAGCGTTCTTCGTATTCTTATATTGGACTCAGTGTCAGCCAAGGAAGATGTGCCCCGCGTGTCCACTTGGCAGCTCCCGCTTAAAGAATACGCAATTATTTCTTACTTTTTAGAGCATATTAATATATTTGTAAGTCTGTTTTGAAGGCGATTCTTTTTATGTTAAAATTTTTATTTATTTTTAGTGAATCTGAAGTAAACGTGTTGCAATGCAGCAGCAAACGTAAGGTCATTGGCATTTGATTACAGAAAATTATAGATTTTGCCAAAAATCACACTCTTACTGTAAGCCGTTGAGGAGTTCCATTGATCTTCATATTTAACTCCGACCAGCACTTGACCATACCGAAGTTACGGTAGGCAACTCAAATATCTGGATAGCCTATAGAAGATTCTGCCGAGTATCGTTTATTTGCTCCTAAGAATTGAAGAGTTCCGTCACTTTGTCATGGATTCCATCATCAGAACCTAAACAAACTTGGAGTATATCCTTTTCAATAAAAATGGAATCATCGAATTCGGTTGGCGTGATCTTGATTTATTCGTCCATTTGTCGCGCACATGCTTAATGCAAATTTAACACTTATCCGGTTTTGTCATGGATGCCATCATCAGAACTGGATTAAAAAAAAATGGGACCCTATGACGAGCACCACCTTTCATATAAAAAAAATACAGAGGAATTGAAAACCTCCTCCTTTTTTTTGAAGTCGGTTAAAAACATATTATGACATAAATTACTAACATATCTGTTTCAACAATAAACAAGACTTAAAACGTAGTTTGTCAAAGAAGTTTCACTTCAGACATGTTGTACTTTATACGCACTTTTATTTTTTACAAAGCCGCCTCTGTTTGTTCCCAATATACTTAAAACTACTGAACTAATTTTCATGGGGTTTTCACCCTTAGATAGAACAATTCTTCATGAATATTTATGTATAGCATTTGTTAAAGTTTTGTGTAAGTTTGTTAATATATAACGATGATTATAACGAGTAGTCGAATGAAGTCGCTTAATAGCTTTCATTGAAAGGGCTGCCTAATCCCTTCGAGGTATAACAAAAGAATGTAAGACATGATAATTCCTCTATTATAGACCTACAAAAAAGTCCTCTATCTCTTAAGGATCGCTCACTATCGTCGTCGTCGTCGTCGCTTCAACCGATGGACGTCCACTGCTGGACATAGGTCTCACGTAATGATCTTGCGCCGCCTGGCTCCAACGGCTACCGGCGACCCTCTTTATATCACCAGTCCACCTTGTGGGGGGTCTGCCTACACTGCGCCGTCCGGTGCGGGGTCGCCACTCCAGCACTTTCCCCAACGTCCATCGGTCCTTCGGACTATGTGCCCCGCCCATTGCCCCTTCAGGTTCGCGATTCGCAGGGCTATGTCGGTGACTTTGGTTCTACTACGGATCTCTTCATTTCGAATTCGATCACGCAGAGAAACTCCGAGCATAGCCCTCTCCATCGCACGCTGAGTGACTCTGAGCTTCCGCATGAGGCCCATAGTCCACGACCACGTCTCAGAACCGTAGGTCATCACTGGCAACACGCACTGTTCGAAGACGTTGGTCTTCAGGCACTGAGGATTATCGGACGAAAATATCTGGCGTAGTTTCCCGAACGCTGCCCAACCGAGTTGGATTCGGCGGTTGACCTCCTTCTCGAAATTGGACTTACCTAGCTGGACTGAGTTCTCAACGATGATTGGATGTGGCGGTACATGGATATTGGACATGATTTTCGTCTTATCCATGTTCAATTTCAGGCCCACCTGTTGAGAAACTCTGCTGAGGTCGCTCACTATACCCATTTTGTATTGTAAATAAAATTACCACGCACAATGTGACTTTGTAATAATGATCATAAATGAGACGTACGACTGTGTTTGTTGTGGGTTCTTCTTAAAAACAAAACTCTAAAGTCGTTCTTTGATTTCATCATCAATCGTAAGTTAAGAATAGTTCGGTTCAAGAGTGCCGATTAAAGAATGTTCGGTTTGTGTCACAAACGAACTTGACATAGAATTTAATCGATTACCAAATCGTTATGGGTTGGGTAAAAATCGATACTAGTGACTCTGCATGTTGGGAAACAGTGACCACACAAATTAATTTCATTGAACTTTTGACTTTTTTGACTGATAATGATATTGATGATGATATTAGGTCGCGAAGAGCAATGCTGGAAGGACGTTGGGGATTCGGGGATCATTTCCCCTGCCTCAGTCCTCGACCAATCGGCGCAGCTTTCGCGCTGGGGCGGTTAATACCTAGCGTGGAAATCCAGGGTCGTCCTGTAGGAAATTATATGCTGGAATAGTTGCTAGTAAAGTCCTGTACGGCACACCCATATGGGCAAAAGCTCATAAGCTCTCTTACGAAGGACGCAGAGAGTAATAGCGGTTAGGACGATACGTGGATACCTTATGGTGTCCTGGACGTGAGCAACGTATCCACGTGGACAAAGCGCAAGGATTAAAGGACCGCCTAATAATCACGAGGCCCACAGGTTCGGAGTCCTAGCCGAAAGCACTCTGATAATAAAATGGAAGGAGGATCTCGAGACTACCAAAGCAGGTGTGACGGTGGAGGCGTTTCGCCCTCTACTACAGTGGTTATGCAGAGCCATGGAATGCTCTTGTATAGACTGGTGTAGGTGATCACCGGATACGGCTGTTTCGGGAAGTTTCTGCAGGCATCGCCTATCTGCTACGAGTGTGGTGCTCCCGTCGACACGCTGCACCATACTGTGGCAGAATGTTCGGCATCTCTTGGTGTCGTTGATTGGCGGAGACCTCTCACTGACTAGCATTGCCCGTGCAGTGGTCGCCAGCTAAGCTGGGTGGACGGTCGTGGCCTCCTTTTGCGTGACTGTTGTCGCGGAGTGGGAGGTTGCTCCTGATGGCCCTGCTATATGCCAAAGGTTGGGCAGCAGAAGGCGCGGATTTGCGTGCCACGTCCTACAGCCTTGAATCTTGATTCGGCTTCATCCGGGACACCATATTGGATTGTGCAAAGGAGCCGCTTGGTTTTAATGATGATTAAAAGAAAAAGGTGGCCTCGCTGACGCAGTGATATGATTACTCGATTTGCTAAAAGAGGTCCCAGGTACGATCCCCGATAGGGCAGATTTAAAAAATTGAATTTTCTAATTTGTCTGAGTTACCACCCTACCAGCAAAAACGTACCACCAAACAAAGAATTGTGTTTTAGTACAAGGCTGTGTAGAAACTATAAGAGGTATATCATCACTTATCATCAGGTAAAATCACAGAAGATCGATTTACAATCTTTAAAGTTACGAGGGTCCATTCGAACCTACTGCCCATTCAAATCGGTTTATTGCTTGATTGTTATCAAGACCAAAATACAAAACAAAAGCCAGCGACACCCTCATCAACCTGAATTGGTAGTATCCAGGGCTCCTTTGCGCATTCGCCCTGACACTCGCAGATAAAACCGACTAAGGTTTCAAAGAGGAGACAAGAGGCGTTCGCAAAGATGCCTCCTGCTGCCCAGCCTCCTACTCCGAAGGGTAGGGGCATCTGATCCATGGTCCCCGTTCTCGTTTCATTGCCTTCAACGAGATAACGGCAGAGGACTTTGTTTTATAAAATGTAAGAAAGGCTCACGCTAACTCGACTTGCTGATTCACTAACTATAATAAAGCTTTCAAACCGAACGAATTTGGCGCTAAAATGTCCAATATATAATGCAGCAACTGAAGCTGGCAATCGTTTATGCTTGTGCAAGTAAGCGCATTGGGGCCGTATCTTTATTGTACAAACATAAATAGCATCACGCCTCATTCCCATAGCGGTAGGCAGAGACCACGTCCTTCGCTTCTTTCATTCTCATTAAACCTTTCATACAAGTTCGTCGCTTTAGAGTACTCTTGACCTGGCCCTAAATGAAAATGTACTGGATTTGGTCCAGGAACGTTCGCCTTGATCTTCTCCTTCCAACTTTCCCATTCACTCTTGACTCATAAATCCTTTTTTTCAGTCTCCTTTCATTCATTCTCTCTACATGCCCAAACCATCTAAGCATACCTTTTTCAACTTTAGTCACTCATCTTCTTTTATACCACAACGTTCTCTTATCACACTGTTTCTTACTCTATCACTCAGTTTTAATCCACTCATACTTCTCAACGCTCATCTCTACCGCATTTATTTTACTTTTGTGCTTCTTCTGCCATACCCATCTTTCACTACCATACATAAGTGTTGGTACCAACACTCCTCCTTGCACAGCCATTTGAGACACACTCTGGCTCTTCATAAAAGTCATCCATATTCCCTGCATTCACTTTCCTTTCAATATTACTTTCACATGTTGATTTCTGATGACTGAAAAGACACGAATGCAAAATAAACTATACATTTTTAATAAAGTCTATCCATCGAATAATCAAAGTTCTATTTTGGGTAAATTTAACTTACGCTCAATAAACTGGGCAATTCCCGATTACACTATGAAGGTCGATAGAGACAACATCATATTAAATCTATACGATAGAAAAGGACGACGATATAAACAATGTTGGATCATGAACGTGACTTCCAATTTAAGATCATGCGTAAACAGGAATTTATAAATAATATATGAACCAATCAATTTAGATGGTTATACGAAGTTGGTGTTCAGAATATAAATTTTATACGTATTCACAGCCATATTTAGGCTTTAATAAATCTTTATCTTTGCGATAAGGTCAGCACTGCGATCACCAACCCGCCTGCCAAGCGTGGTGATTATCGACACAACCACAAATGACTAAAACAAGGCAGCAACGGCCACCAGTCCCCGGCAGCCCCGCTATTCCTAGCTCTGGCAGCGGTTATGGTAACGGCGGGGCAGGGGGTGCTAAGAATCTCCGGAAGAGATTCCGCTCGGCGCAGTGTAAGCAGACCCCCCACAAGGTGGACGATGATATAAAGAGGGTCGCCGGTAGCCGTTGGCCTTGTGGCGGTCATTACGTGAGACCTATGTCCAGCAGTGGACGTCCATCGGTTGAAGCGACGACGACGATGACGAAATCTTTAAGGACTTTAAGAGCTTCGTAATAAATGAGTTTTCTCCCTGGAGTGGCTTTTTCAGTTTAGAGAGGATCTACATCATGAAAGGAATGACCAATTTCATGTTAATCAGGATTTCTAGTTATGAGTGAGTAGGGGTGTACGAATATCGTTCGAGTCGGAACGATTCGATTTGAAATTCGAATAGAATAATTTGGATGATTCGAAACTCCACGAGTGATTCGAAATATCGAATAATTCGCTAATTAATGAATATCTCTGGATTTTCAATTGTTTCTATATAAATCGTGTATCGTAATATTCGACTTACGAATAATATACTTGTCGTTTATAAATCAATGACCCAGAGAATGCAATTGCTCATTTTCAATATATCTGTCTTGGTACCACAAAAAATCTAGATATTAATATTGGCTAGAGATTTGGAAACAGTTTCGCTAGGGAGTCATTTTGCAATTTGTTATGCAACAAAGAACGACAGACAACCTCCACTCGAAGTTATTCGTATTGAACCTATCTTCAGATATGAATAAAATGTATTTAGAGTGTTAAATTTATATTTAAATATTGAACGTAAGAAAATCTGAATTAAAAATACTAGAAAATTCAGTAATAATTTAATAGCTTACGAATTATTCGGGAAAAAATCGATTTTTTCGGCAACAGTCGATTCGAGTTTCGAATCGAATAGTTCGTAAGTTCGAATCATTCGCACACCCCTATCGTTTTTCGCATTTGTATCACGGTTCTGTGAGAATCCTTTTCCGAATCAGTGTCTTCCTTTTCAGTGTATCCATTTACTTCGGAATCGTACGAAAAATGGAATATAAAAATCAAAATCAAAAATATCTTTATTCAAGTAGGCATATTACAGCACTTTTGAATCGTCAAATTATATTTTTTTCCCACACTCTGATTCTAATACGTCTGATGATGGTACTCAAGAACGGCTTAAAATCTAAAGTTACGAGGGTTCCTTCACGCCCTGATTCGAGAACCCCACAACAAACTCAGTCGGGTAATTTTTTTTTGTTACCATTATCATTACAATATCATATTAGTTTACAATTCGTTCACTCCCAGGCGTTTCTATCGTCTAAGTAATTTTGCAACTTATAATACGATTGTGGGAGTTTATTATAGTGTACGTATACAGTTACCCTTAAATGAATTGTTAATCTTATGCAGCCTACTAAAATTTATAAGAAGTTTGTTTTGGTTTCGTAAGTTATATGATATACATTCACTCTTTTTATTAAAAGAGTCGATGTTTTATGTACATACAACAAGTTTTCTAATATATATACGAAGTGAACTGTCATTATGTCAATTGGTTAGCTTTTATAAATAAAGGCACAAAACCTTTTAAAGATATGTAAATTGAATTGTACAGAAACGTAATTAAATGCTTGGCAGCATGTCATGGCTGGTAAAACGGTGACTAGGCAAGGAAGCCTTCCACTAATCCAAACCCAAAAAAAATAGAAAATATAATTTCCTAAAACTTCTCAGTCGAGATTCAAAGCCAGAAAGATTGTTGTGAGTGCAAGCTAAGCAAAATCGTTAGGTTATAGAATTTAATAGTGGCAAAAGCTGTACTCCTAAAGAAGGTAATTAATTATCGAATCATTAATCGTGATTGCCGCCATAAATCTGTCAAATTTCCATGTTATTTTGTACTGAGGAACTCCTTAAGTGACTGTTAATGACCGTACATACTAGTGTATACTGATAACTGTCACTATTTCCGTGTTTGGACTAGGTTTGTCATCATTAACCGTCTCGCTAACCTGATGATGCCATAGACAAGATGATATTCTAGGTACGCTAACGCCAGTAGCAACGCATATCGAAATGTCACGTGATCACATGAACAAATCTTATCGTTGTAGACGTTCCTGATTCTCGCCGGGTTTCGTTTAAGTAATTGCATATTCAATTAAATTCTGATGCTGCAACGCACAACACTCTTATTGGCAGGAACCTGACGCTGGAGAGCGATGTAAACACGATGCTCTTCACCGAGATGGGCGTGTAGGTCCCTTTTGTGTTAGAGAGAGATAGAACTCCGTGAATGCTCCCTCTCAAAGCCGAAGGAGGCAGGATACAAGGTGGTGCATATTTCACGTCCTCCCACCTTTTGAATGCTCAGTCAAAATCATCGGGTACATCAGCGAGGAATGCACTAGTGATCCTCAGATGTTCCAATAACGGATTTAGCAAATATTGCGAGGCTTCTTTACTAGGGAACATGTGAATGTGATATTGAAAGGAGAGTGAATGCAGGGAATTTGGAAACTGGTGCTATGCATATGCATGTAATAGCCAAATGGTGTCTCGAAGGGCCAGACTGGCTGTGCTGGAGGAGTGTTTGTGCCAACATATATGTGTGGTAGTGATAGTTGGGTATGGCAGAAGAAGCATAAAAGTAAAATAAATGCGGTAGAGATGAGACCGTCGAGAAGCATGAGTGAATTAAAACTGAGTGACAGAGTAAGAAATAGTGTGATAAGAGAACGTTGTGGTATGGTTAGATGGTTTGGGCATGTAGAGAGAATGAACGAAAGAAGACTGACAAAAAGGATTTATGAGTCAAGAGTGAATGCGAAAGTTGGAAGGGGAAGACC
>JACTOM010000924.1:4006054-4021321 GCA_015832385.1 Elymnias hypermnestra | reverse complement strand
ACAAAAGTAAAATAAATGCGGTAGAGATGAGAGCGTTGAGAAGCATGAGTGGATTAAAACTGAGTGACAGAGTGAGAAATAGTGTGATAAGAGAACGTTGTGGTATAAAAGAAGACGTAGTGACTAAAATTGAGAAAGGTATGCTTAGATGGTTTGGGCATGTAGAGAGAATGAATGAAAGGAGACTGACAAAAAGGATTTATGAGTCAAGAGTGAATGCGAAAGTTGGAAGGGGAAGACCAAGGCGAACGTTCCTGGACCAGGTCAAGAGTACTCTAAACCGACGAACTTGTATGAAAAGTCTAATAAGAATGAAAGAAGCGAAGGAGATATGCAAGGATCGTGGCAAGTGGAAGGATGTTGTCTCTGCCTACCCCTATGGGAATGAGGCGTGATGCTATGTATTGCTTAGAAATTGCATTTTTGCCATTGCCATTGCCATGTAAAGGAAGGCAAATTTATTTTAGGTAACTTAACAGCCTGATGCATATTACTCGCTCTTTCAACATTATTATTATTTGAAGGAACTAAATCGTTATCTAGGTTACACTAAGCTTGAGCTAGTATAGCTTAATATTTATTCTCGAAGTATTCACGCTCGTCTAATTGTTCTCCACTTTCTGACTCAGGCAGAATCCCGTCTAGCTGCTTTTGTATCTCATTAAATTCTGTTAATAACTTAGATGCACCTTGAATCCTTAAATTTATCTGATCGTCTACCGCGGTCAAGGAATTGATTTTCAAAGTACTGAACAAATGTTGATAATTTGGTTAATCTACCTTTTAAAACACTTCTTTTTTAAGTAAATCTTTTGTTAATTGTGCAGTTGGATCTAGAATAGGCGATTTAGGGAAAGGATGAGCAGTTTTAGACATTTTCGTGAGATGTAAAGAGATGGAGTACTTACAATTTAAGCAGCAGGGCTTGACACTCGCCTTCTGCGATTAATTGGTACCGAGAAGCGCTGGAATATATTTAAACACGATATTAGGATTGATGGAATAAACTGGCTGGCACGTCTCACCGAGTTGCGCTGCGGTGATGCGAAGACGATACTCTGCAGGTCTTCCACAATGGCGAATATCTTCAATCTTGAGATTAATGCGCATGTTTTAGATGATTTGGCTCGAAGCTGGCCAAAATATTGGGGTAATATAAATTGCGTTAATAAGGTCCCTGGTTCTAGCGTTGAATATTAACGCTGCGGTTTCTTTCGCTTCTTTTTGCGTTGTGAAGGTGACCTCTGTGTCCTGTTGTCTGTACAGATTATAGACATACAGAATATGACGGAAGTGACGTTTGTATTTGTTGCTAAGGTAGTTGGAATGGTTAAATGTAACGAGACGGCTTTAACTCGTTAACGACACGTGCCTCGGACTAAATCAGTTCTAGGGGTGCTATTAAAGTGGCCGAGAGTGCGGGTTCGGTACGCATTCTTAGTGACTGCGTCAGGATATGGACCGTTGCCTTTGTGATATAAACAAACTCTTTATCATTTATTAATTGCATTGTGTTGTTAATTATTGCCGTATTCTAGTTTCACTAATATATTCCTTCTACTATATACAAAAATGTTTGTCCGCTTGATTAAATTTAATAATTTTATGTACTAGTGATAGTTTAGGGCTCTGGATATCACTGGAAAAAGAAACTAATGATAATATCTAATAAATAAATATTGTATTTCTTAGATTACATAAATATAGACAGGCAATATCTGTTTGTTGTGCATGTCATGTCAAAATGGATTACATTATCACTTACCACGTAGTGCCATCGTGGTCAAGGCCAAGTGTCTATAATTGTTCTGCAAACATTTCGAAGTAATACATAAGGTCGCGTGCGATTGTGGTATTTTAAAATACGTCTGGGGTTGAGAACTTATTTCAATTATTAGTCATGACATATTTATAATCCTTTTATGTTCCAAATAGTATATTACGTATTTAGCGCCGAAAGCATTACATTAAAACGAGGGTGGCAATGCCTTACTTCCGTCCCGTGGTGCGTATACAATTTTTCATCAGATCGGGATTGAAAGTTCGATAAAAATGTACATGTTAAAGCTAGATATCGAATCGCTCAACTTCGGCCAAGTACATTATGACAACTTTCTAACACTTTTTTTTTTAACGTCAGGAAATCCTCGTGGATACCTGCAACACCATGGGGAGGCGTTGCAAGTTATGCCAGACTTTTACCGGCTAAAACCTGACGGTGCTCCTCCCTACATTCGCTGGCGAAAGCACGGGATCGAAATACGTCCGCACTCCCGCCTACGATGTGCCTTACAAGGCTACCCCCGACAAAACTCCTCCGCTCGGATCGCATGCCCGGAGCACTCGACATGTCACATGTCTTCCCTCGCTTTGGGCAACAGGCTTCGTACCTGTTGCCACAAGCTAACCCTAAGGACGTAGACGTCGATCATGGGCCGCCCGTCTTAGCCCTGGCCTCCTCCTGTGCATGGCGGAAACGTGTCCATCCACCTCTATGAGACGTTCCGCCGCCTCCTTCTGCGACATCACGTTTTCACAGAAGGAGACCATCGCCTCCCAACAGACTTCCCTACCTGCCATGGCGTTAACTGCAGCGGGTAGAGAAAGATCGTTTCCGACTACTGCCACGAGTAAAATATTTGAAATAAACAAAAAAAAAACAAGTTTACACATTAGATGACGCAACAAAACATATCGCCAAATATTTTGACATGTAAAACAAGCGCACATGCGTCGAAAATTATAGGGATGCGCACTAAATTACGCATTTATCTTATTTGAAAGCGATGTGGCACTTTTGCCACTGAAAATAGCGACGAAAGTACGAACTTTCGATACAGGTATGATGAGAGTCCTTATTAAAGTAGACTTTTACAGCACCATCTAAGCATAAGCATTGCTTAGATGGTTTGGGCTCGTAGAGAGAATGAATGAAAGGAGACTGACTAAAAGGATTTATGAGTCAAGAGTGAATGCGAAAGTTGGAAGGGGAAGAGCGAGGCGAACGTTCCTGGACCAAATCCAGGGCATTTTAAACAAGAACCAGGTCAAAAGTACTCTAAACCGACGAACTCGTACGAAAGGTTGAATGAGGATGAAAGAAGCGAAGGAGATATGTAAGGATCGTGGCAAGTGGAAGGACTTGGTCTCTACTCTTGCCTTTCCGAAGGGAATGAGGCGTAATACTAAGTATGTATTTTACAGCATTTGTAAATATATATTGTTTCCTATGTACGACTGATGGTGATAATAAAGAACATCGTATCATCTAAAAGTTACGGCTGTTCTTCCCCGCCCCGTTCTGGGAAAAACCCACAAAAAACCCAGTTGCATCCTTTTCACCATCATCCTTACATTACAATTTAAATTACAGCAACTCAATCGCTCCCACGCTTTTATTGTCCAAGTGATCTTTGAATTAAATTTAGGAAATTGAATTTTCTAATTTGTCTGGACCAGTGGGAGGCTTCGGTTGTGGCTAGTTACCACTATATCAATAAAGTAGAACTCATATGAGGTAATAGGGTCTCAAAAGAAATTTTACATTTAGCTTGCTACGTGAACGCAACGTATCCGAAAGGCGCGGGGGTTATGTCAATCGGTAGCCTGCATGAAGCCAGTCTAAGATGAAGATCTTTGACTGTATGTATGTACTTACTATCAGATACTAACCTGTGAAGTCCTCAGAGTCAAAAACTAACGTGTTCCCAAGAAAATGTCTGGAGAACCCAGGTTCAATTTATTTTAGTGAAAGCCATATAGACTTTCATTAAAATCCTAAAACCGAAGTGCCTCAAGCTCAGCATATTAAATACGCTTCCCATGTGCCCACTGGATCGGGATAGTAAAGTTTACATTGAAGATGTCGTCTGCAAATTAAAAATTCAATTTAATTTCAAATTGCAATAATTAAACTATAATTTGAAAGCAATTGCATTAATAATAATATGCATTATACTCTCGAGACGTAATAGAATCTATCTAGCAAATGTTATAATCCATGTTTTTAATTCTGTTTATTATTGAGGTCTTTGAGTATCTTAGTAGAATGTGTCAGAACCATCATACCTTGATTTGATCCTGCTACATTGCTTTTTAATTTAGGTCAAGCAAAAGTCCCCAGGATTGGTAAAGGCCGGCCCCAAATCTAAATATTGCGGTTTTTCTTTGTTTCTGCTTTTAATGTTTGTGGTATCTATTTTTGGAAGGTTATGGTCGCACTCTTCCTCGATGTTCTCCGGCCTTATCCTACTTGAATTGGGTTGGGCTTTTCTAATCGCTTTTCACCAGAGATCACGTCTTTGGGTCGTCTCTGGATCTAGGTTATTTTCCACTAGGTCTTTTTAGTATTGCCTTCCAGTTTAATTTAGCTCTTGATCCAGATTCATATTGGGATATGCTTGCATGAGATGATCAACTGGAATTGGCCTGGCTTTCACGCTATCTACATGTTTGACACTCTGTTCATAGACACAACCTGAGTTTTGGCCTTTCAGTGACGTGTAGTTTCTCTGTCAGCAGCAGTTTTGTAGTCCTGCTCCGTACATCATTACTGGTCTCGCTGCAGTTATATATGTCGGAGAATAAGAGAGAACGGAGCGCATAAAGCACAGGAGCGTAGGGTTCTCCGCCGACATCGTTATTAATTTCTTATACCGTGGGCGTTCGTGGGTAATGTTGGTGCAATCAAACACTTTATTAATTAACTCGAATTATAATGTTCAATCACTTGATGTTCCCGATATCAATTTACACAAACACATTAACAATAATAGCTAAGAACGCGATAGTTCCAACAGTAAACCGTTCCGGCCGAGCGTCACTCGACAACTGCCGAGAGATTCCCGCCGGACTGCCACCATTGACTCTGTCCCATGCCGATAGATGGCGCCAGCGTTCCACAGACACCTGCCCTCCGACATATATATATTCCCCTCAATGCCATCGTACCTTAACAATAAAGTCACACATTCTTAACAATTTTGCCTGGTGGAATGTTGGTGCGGACAAAACTTACGTGAAACTATTTAGAAAGGCACCAAGGTGTCAATACCACATTTACTGTTTAGCTCTACCCTCATTAACTCTTATCTTTAAAATACGGTTTTTACGGATATTCTCTCACTGTTATTGCAGTGAGACTATGGAACTCACTCCTCAATTGTTCCCTTCGCTGTTTTTAATAATGGGATAGACTTCTTTTTTATTTATTATAATTGTATACCATACTGTGCACACGTAAAATCATCTGTATATATATTTACGTAACAGCTGACCTCGCTGTCATCTGTCAAGGTCCACCTTAACAACTGAAGGCATCATGATTGTAAACGAGAGTCGCAGTCATAATGATTAAATATTAATTATATTTGCCATTTTAATAGACTATAACCTTTATCATAATAGTTAATTGTATTGTTTTTTTTATTAATGCCCGCTGCTTCTTAAGTAGTACAGTTAGACCGAGATTGCGTTATCTTTAGGGATCTATATTTTATAACTCATAGTGACTTCATTTCATCAGTTTTCCAAATGTTTATCACACGAGTCGTGGTCTCATTCAGACTACTGTTGTTTGAAATGTACCCATTGACTTAACTACGCACGTTTCAGTGAAAAATATTTCAGTTTTTAAATCAATCAATTAACGGTATCTTTTATTTATTCACAGGTAACTTACTGGAAGACGCCAAGATAAAATGAAGGTGTGGGGTGCACATGGCGAGTTCTGTGCCCGACATCAATGGGAGGTTATAGTGGCAACATTGGCTCTCCTGGCCTGTGCCGCCAGTGTGGAAAGGCATGGTACTGGAGCACACTTGGAACGCTGCGCAGGTTGGGCCAGAGCATGTCCAGGACTCGAGGATGAATACCAAGCTGCCGACGCAGTCGTCATGACGTTCGTCCGCTGCACGGCTCTACTGTACGCCTATTACCAAATCTCCAATCTGCAGAAAATAGCTTCAAAATACCTTTTAATATTGGCTGGTATTTTCTCCACATTCGCCAGTTTCGTCTTCACTTCAGCGCTCGCTAGTTTATTCTGGAACGAATTGGCTAGCATTAAAGATGCACCGTTCCTGTTCCTTTTAGTTGCTGATGTGGCTAGAGGAGCTAGGATGGCGAAGGCGGGATGGAGCGCTGGTGAAGATCAGGGAAAGAGAGTAGGGAAGGCGCTCTCTCTGTTGGGACCGACAGCGACGTTAGATACACTTCTAGCGGTTCTCCTCGTCGGTGTTGGCAGTTTATCAGGCGTTCCCAGATTAGAGCACATGTGCACGTTCGCTTGTTTGGCATTACTAGTTGATTACCTAGTATTTGTTACCTTTTATCCCGCCTGTCTGTCACTCGTTGCTGACTTTGCGTCAGGAAGAAAGGAAATGGCGCCCGATAGTCCTTTTTCAGAGGAAGACTTAAAACCTAACCCAGTAGTACAAAGAGTAAAAATGATTATGGCGGCTGGATTATTATGCGTTCATCTCACCAGTAGGTGGCCCTGGTCCAGAGATAGTGGAATGATGGAGGGTTCTTTGACGGACGATTTGAAATCTGCGTCACATGAAAATGTTCTATTCCATTCATACGTCAAATGGTTTTCTGTCAGTGCAGACTATATCGTAATCGCGACCCTACTTTGCGCTTTGATCATAAAATTCGTATTTTTCGAGGAACAAAGGAACTGGGTTATTGACATGAACGACTTAACCGTTAAAGAGGTTGTAAAAAATAAAGACAAAAAAATATTTTCCCTCGGTGAAGATTTAAAAGCCGAAGCTTCTGCTCAAACAGATTTTCTTATTGATGGCGACCAGGAAGATTGGCCTTTATTGAAGCCTAGCTCCTCGGCTGCTACATTGAATGCTAAAAAGAGACCAATGGCAGAGTGCCTCGAAATATACCGAGCAGAAGGTATCTGCTCCTCGCTGAGTGACGAAGAAGTAATAATGCTCGTTGAACAATCACATATACCAATGCATTTACTCGAAACAGTTTTAAACGACCCGTTGCGAGGAGTGAGACTGCGCAGAAAAGTTATTTCAGCTAGATTCGATACGACATCCGCTGTTAGGAAACTGCCATTTTTGAATTACGACTATGGTTCGGTTTTGAATGCATGTTGTGAAAATGTCATCGGATACGTTGGTATCCCAGTCGGTTATGCAGGCCCTTTGGTTGTCGATGGCAAAGCGTATATGATCCCTATGGCGACAACAGAAGGAGCCCTGGTCGCATCTACAAACAGAGGTGCTAAAGCCATCGGAGCAAGAGGTGTGACCAGCGTAGTGGAAGACGTGGGTATGACGAGAGCTCCAGCCGTTAAACTGCCCAATGTCGTTCGTGCTCATGAATGTCGTCAGTGGCTAGACAATAAAGATAACTATGAATTAATTAAGGAAGCTTTTGATTCGACGTCGAGATTTGCGCGTCTTCAAGAAGTTCACGTAGGCGTCGACGGTGCAACTTTATACCTCAGATTCAGAGCCACAACTGGAGACGCTATGGGTATGAACATGGTATCTAAAGGCGCTGAAAACGCTTTGAGATTGCTTAAAAACTTTTTCCCGGATATGGAAGTCATCAGTCTCTCCGGTAATTATTGTTCAGATAAAAAAGCTGCCTCAATTAATTGGGTTAAGGGCAGAGGTAAAAGGGTCGTTTGCGAGACGATAATCACAGCTGAGAATTTGAAGAAAATATTTAAAACTGACGCCAGAACGATGACGCGTTGCAACAAAATAAAAAATCTATCTGGATCTGCTTTGGCAGGATCTATTGGGGGTAACAACGCTCACGCAGCCAACATGGTAACGGCACTCTATATCGCAACAGGTCAAGATCCAGCTCAGAACGTCACAAGCAGTAATTGCTCCACCAGTATGGAAGTTTGTGGAGAAACTAGAGACGACCTCTATGTTACTTGTACTATGCCTTGCCTAGAAGTAGGTACTGTCGGTGGCGGTACAGTGTTAGCGGGACAAGGGGCATGTCTAGAAATACTTGGTGTTAAAGGAGCCGGTAAACGTCCTGCTGAAAACTCCGCCAGATTAGCCTCTCTCATATGCGCAACTGTTCTAGCTGGTGAACTGAGTCTGATGGCTGCCCTAGTCAATTCTGATTTAGTGAAATCCCACATGCGGCATAACAGATCGGCTGTTAACATGCAAAGCTCCTCGAATGACTTAACTCTCAAAGTGCCGACTTTATAACACTTGTTGTGGGAAGTCTCGAAAATTGATGAAGGCGATTTACTGTAATTAGAAGTATCTGCTTAGATGTCGAGTGTAGAAGGACAGCAAACACTGCCGGTGCCAAATTGTGCAATGACTTGACTCTACTATCAACTAGAAACTCTTCATTGAATTCCAGGAAAGTGGTGAATAGTATTATTAAATGTAACTGACAAGTGCTGCCCACAGCTTGGACAATAGTCAAGAAACATCGTACCCTCAGTGATATATCTAGAAAGAAAAAAGAAACTCTTGCTTTGGTGTCTTTTCTCTCATTTAGGATAGATTTTAGAAAGTAATTTGAGGCTTATATCGTTCTAACCCAAAATCGGTAATAAAATATGACATTTAACTATGTTTTAATTTGTATCAATATAGACACGTGATCTATAAACCTTTATACAGTTTTGTTGAACTACCCTACAAAATAATTTAAAAAATATACCTGATAACTACATAAGGAAACATTAATGAAATACTTTTTGTTTCGCGCTCTCGCTCGCACGCTCGGCTCAGGTGGAACGTGACATGCTTTTCAAAGCCTATAGCCGACAACCAACTAATTATAACACGTTATCACTTCAAAAATTATAGAAAAAGCGCTCCGATAAAAAAAGCACGTTTATTAAAAAAAAGCGAAACGTATAAAACTGCTTATAAATATAAACGGTTTATTACATCTCTTTGCGGGGAATTACCGCAATATAGCTCGGGGAATCACCGAGTAAGCTTGTAGACATGAATTGTACGTTATTCAGATAAAAAATAATGTCATATTTATAACTCTGGGTTGCTATGTTTTAGTTAAATAACGTCATATCGAAAGATATGTAAAATGTAATTAATATTTCTATAATTTATTTTATTTATTCGCTTACGTAATTTATTAGATGTACGTAATTTTTTTTTTATCTACGGGACAAAGGGACGGTCGAGATGTATTTAATGTAGAAGTTGTAGAAGTATGTGTACAGATAGAGAAATAAAGAGTATGAAATGTTGAACTATTTCTTTTATTTATCTATAATTCACCTTAAGATATACTTTATCTGTGTCAGAAGTCCAACAATAATATTTATAACGACGGATATCTTCGTAGTTCTCTAGCCTGTGGGAATTCGGCGAAACCTGTTCGTAGTGAGAATCTACGTCGCGAAAGACATATACGTCGAATTTCAAGTCCTTCGCACGAATCTTGTACTTACCGTTCCCTGTGACCGGCGTAGTTCTCTATCCCATGGAAATATAGTGTAACCCGTTCTTATTGAAAGTCTACATCGCGAAAGACAGGCATGTCGTATGTCAAGACCATAGAGCGAATTTTAGAGATCTCGTTATTAGTGATCGTTTTTCCATTTTATATACAGATTCTGTAAATATATGAAAACCCGTTTTTAGTGAGAGTCTACGTCGCGAAATACAAAAGTATCGAATTTCACGCCTCGGGCGAATTTTGTAGAAACTGTTCTCTGTGACCCGCGTAGTTCTCTATTTAAGTGTCGAATTTCACGCCTCTCGGGCGAATTTTGAGAAACTGTTGTCTGTGACCTGCGTAGTTCTCCCGTAGGAATTTGGATTAATCCGTTCTTAGTGAAAGTCTACGTCGCGAAGGATATATACATGTCGAATTTAAAGACGATTACGGCAAACTTTGGTAATCGGTTTTTCTTTTATATACAGATCTCGTGAAAGATGGGAATCAATGAGACCTATAGTTTCTGAAGTTTCATGATAAATACTGTTGGTCAAATGTAGTGGTTTATAAATTGTATTTGCATTTATTATATGTATTATTTAAGCGATGAAAATGTTTGGGCGTGACTCCAGTTACACAACTACCTTTAAACGTGTAACCTTTGAGTTTCTTGCCGGTTTCTTCTCAGCGGATTCGACTTTCCGAGCCGGAGATTTATTACCAACGGACAGACTATCGACGTTTCAAAATTGCTTTTTGAGAACTTGAATAAAGAATATTAAGATAGATTACAAGAAATTAAGGCATTGTAATGCACACAACTCTTGTAGATTATTAATTACTTCTATATTTCTTTTTACAACAGTACATAATACGTATTATCTTCTAGAACGAATTAAATATCCGACGTATATATCTTCTTTTAATAATTGGCTTTCCGGTGTGACAACGCACACACAATTTCGCCAGTGTCACGTTAATTGGAGATGGCACGTAGGAGATTGTATGGTTTCTGTGATTACGAACCAAAATTTTGATGATCTCTAAATAATAAAGCAACCCATTGCCTCTGTTTTAAAGCAACCCATTGTCTCTATTTTAAAGTAACCCATTGTCTCTATTTTAAAGCCACCCATTGCCTCTATTAATGCAACCCATTGCTTCTATTTTAAAGCAACCCATTGCCTCTGTTTTAAAGCAATAGCAACCCATTGTCTCTATTTTAAAGCAACCCATTGTATCTTTTAAAGCGACCTATTGCCTCTATTTTAAACCAACCCATTGCCTCTATTTTAATAGTTGACACCATGTAGGCATTTACCACCACCACTAAAAAAAATTAAAAATTAGAGACAACACATGATAAACACTTATTACAAAACATTCACAACTTAATATTATTACATTTAATAAATTTACAATAGGGACTATATGCAAAGGTTAACAAATACTCAACATTTAAAGGAAAAGGAACAGTGGGAGGAATAATGTCATATATGGCATGGAGAAATTCTCTTCGCCATTTTGACATTTGGCAACAGACAACAGAGTACGTCGACCTATCTTTTTTCCACAGAGTAAATAGTAAATATGAATCGTGACAATACGATGTAGTAATATCGATTTTAGTTCTTGGGTCGGACCATAGATGAAGTGTTACATTTGTCCTACAAAACGTCAAAAAAGAAGGGCCTCAGAATTATATTTTGTACTACTCCAAATTTGATGTCCTGGGCCCTTAGACAACGTCACTTACGAAAATTGCTAACGCTTCAAAAATGTATGAGATTGACGTTTCATATCGAATAATGAAACGTCATTTTCATACAGTCTTAACTGACTTCAAAAAAAGGAGGAGGTCAATCAATTCGTCTGAATTTTTTTTATGTTTGTTACCTCATATCTTCCGACCGATCTTGATGATTTTTTTTTAAATGAAAGGTCCCATTTTTTTTAAACCAGTTCTAATGATGGCATCCATGAGAAAACCGGATAAGTCTTAAATTTGCATTAGGCATGTACCCGACAAATGGACGAATAACTCAAGATTACGCCAACCGATTTCGATGATTCTTTTTTTATTGGAAAGGATATACTTCAAGGGTTGTTTTGTGATAGTTTGGTTAGGTTCTGATGATGGAATCCATGACAAAGTGACGGAACTCTTCAATTCTTAGGAGCAAATCAACGATACTCGGCAGAATCTTCTATAAGCTATCCAGATATTTGAGTTGCCTACCGTAACTTCGGTATGGTCAAGTGCTAGTCGTAGTTAAATATGAAGATCAATGGAACTCCTCAACGGCTTACAGTAAGAGTGTGATTTTGGGCCAAATCTATAACTGTCTTTAATCAAATGGCAATGACCTTACGTTTGTTGCTGCATTGCGATATTTATAAGGTGTATTATGTAGAAAGCAGTGGTCTCGACTCCGAATATAAGAATACGAAGAACACTATAAAAGAATACGCAATTATTTTTTACTCTTTAGAGCATATTAATATATTTGTAAGGCGGTTCTTTTTCTGTGAAAATTTTTAAGCGTCAGCAATCTTCGAAGGTTATAACGTAACCTTTTCGATGATACGGGCCTTGGTATTCTGCTTCAGTAAGCTATACTATAGAATATTTTTTTTATTTTAAAACTGTCCATCTGTTTAAGAGAGAAGCCGGTACATTTAATAAAAAGCATGTTTTAAAGTTTTGCTATCAAGATTTAAAAATAATGGATTCAATGTTACATAACATTGAATGCATTTCAAAATATTGTGCTTACATCGCGGCTTTGTCGAGGTGCAAATTACTGAATATAATTACGTCTTTTTTAATTCTTATTCCTTTTTAAGCCAATGATAGAAAACCTCAATGCCAGCTGTGTTTGCAACCTGCTATCTATCTATATATATAATAATCAGTTGCTGTTTGTTAGTCTCGGTTGAACTCTCTAAATGCTGGACTGATTTTTGTATTTGAATTATTTATGGAAGTTTAAAAGATGAGTAAATATGAAAAAAACGCTTGTAATATTTAAAAATAACGATTTTTCTTTCCCTTAGGAACTACTCGTACCTGTCAAACATTTGATGTTCGTCCCGTCGTTCAGAAATGAAATAAAACTTAAATACTTTTGTTTCTTTTTAATCTATTTTAGAAGTCGTTTGAAGGTTAGGTATTTTAATATTTACAAGTAACATGTGGCATTTTAATTTGCTATTCGTCATTTAATAAACTATTTTTCATAAAAAAAACACGTGGCATATCTACTTCCACTTGCCACGATCCTTGCATATCTCCTTCGCTTCTTTCATTCTCATTAAACCTTTCATACAAGTTCGTCGGTTTAGAGTACTCTTGACCTGGCCGTTATTTAAAATGTCCTGGATTTGGTCCAGGAACGTTCGCCTTGGTCTTCCCCTTCCAACTTTCGCATTCACTCTTGACTCATAAATCCTTTTTGTCAGTCTCCTTTCATTCATTCTCTCTACATGCCCAAACCATCTAAGCATACCTTTTTCAATTTTAGTCACTACGTCTTCTTTTATACCACAACGTTCTCTTATCACACTATTTCTCACTCTGTCACTCAGTTTTAATCCACTCATGCTTCTCAACGCTCTCATCTCTACCGCATTTATTTTACTTTTGTGATTCTTCTGCCATACCCAACTTTCACTACCATACATAAGTGTTGGCACCAACACTCCAGCATGCACTGCCAGTCTAGCCCTTTGAGACACCATCTGGCTATTCATAAAAGCATGCAGAGCACCATTTACCATATTCCCTGCATTCACTCTCCTTTCGATATCACTGTCACATGTTCCATCTTTTGTAAATTTAGATCCCAAGTATACAAATTCTTTCACCTCTTCCACTTGTTCCCCATCTATCAAAATATTGCCATTCATCATAGACACATCTCGTTCAAAAAGCATAACTTTCGTTTTGTTTACATTCACTTTCATTCCTTTCCCTTTCAATGCTGCATTCATAATATTAAGCATCTCAAGTATTACTTGATCATCAGCGTAGAGTAAACATTTGATGAGTAATTCATTCATTCCTCACCACTCGATCATAGGCCTTTTCTAAATCTACGAAAGCGCAATAAACTTTTTGGTGTTTAGCCAAACATTTTTCAGTTAAGCACCTTAAAGAAAAGACCTGATTCGTACATCCCATTCCTCTTCGAAATCCCGCTTGCACGTCCCATATTTTCTCATCAGTTTCATTAATCATTAATATAATAAATATAAACAAGACTTAAATATTGGTTTGCCAAAGAAGTTTCACTTCTGACATGTGTACACGCACTTTTAATCTACATTTGACAATGACAACCAACTATTACTAAACTTGTACATTAGATTGATTATTCCGAAAACCGACGTTAAGAATATGTCCAAAACCGGATATAATCCGATAGACATTATAAGCAATATACACAAGTAGATAAATTGATAGTCATTTCGTGTGTCTTTTAAAAATAATACACAAACGTATAAACACTTTAATGAGCTATTAGCAGTGTTACAGTGTTTATTGTCCTTAGGCTCTAGTGATTATTTTACACTCATGAGGGTAAAACTTTTACAAACTACAGAAATTGTATTTAATTACAGTTTAAAATATAGGTTTAAAACTTTAAAAATGATGATACTTTCAACCTTTTTCCCCATTAAAAAGTAACATGTATCCCCTTTTAGGCTTTAGACTATTTGTGTATCAAATTTCATTTTGTTGTGAAACCGCGACATACAGATTTCCTTTCGCATATATAATTAAGAAGGATTACAACAATAATAGGAATATCTCCTAAAACTAATTAAATATCCGACGACTATTCTTCTTTGTTTAATGCCTTTCAGGTTTGCCAATTGGGTACAGATTATCTTGTTTTTTCTCTTCACTATTATGGCAACCGATCACACAGTTCCTTGACTTATCCTTTTCCCACAGACTATATTTCGTTTTAAGACTAACTATTACTAAATATCCGACGTCTATTTGTCTCTTCGCTATTTTAACAAATGACCACAGAGCCCCTCGACTTATCTTTTTCCCACAGACTATATTTCGTTTTAAGATTAAGTATTACTAAATACTCAGACCTATATGGTAATCTAGGCAATTAACCCAGAGAGTGAAACTCAAAATCTTTCGCTCAAATGTAAAACCTATTTTGTTATATGGATGCGAGACGTGGAGAGTTATCAAAGCCATCACCCAAAAGATCCAAGTTTTTATAAACCGTTGCCTCAGACAGATTCAAGGAATTTTCTGGCCCGCCAAGAGTTCAAACGAAGACCTCCTGAGGAGATGCCATGAAATACCTGTCGGAAATGAAATCCTGCGCCGCAAGTGGACCTGGATAGGCCACACTCACCGAAGAGGACCTGTACATATCCCCAGACAGGCGCTGGAATGGACTCCTCAGGGAAAGCGAAAGCGTGGGCGACCCAGACAAACCTGGCGGTGGATATGACAAAAAGCATGGCCCAAAACAGACGACGATGGTGGAGCACCATGGACGGCCTCTGCCCCATCTAGGGGACTAAGAATTTTAATATACTATAATATAGATAGATAGATAGATAGATAGATAGTATACTTTATTGAACACCACAAAAAAAAACATAATACAATGACTTTACTTAAAATAATTCTAGTGTACAATGGGCGGTCTTATCGCTATTTAGCGATCTCTTCCAGACAACCCCACGTATAGGGAAACCGTCAAAGAAAGGAGAGAGAAGGTAGGCGGTGTTTATAGGTTAAAAGGGAAACATATATTACTTGAAATAAATACATACATATAAATACTTATACATACATACTAATAC